>JAOBRB020011020.1:0-38579 GCA_027575285.2 Zoanthus pulchellus | reverse complement strand
GAACACATTAGACAACAGCAGTAATCTGCTGTTGCGTGTGAATGGTACAGTGGGTTAAAAGGTATTTAGGTTAGTTATATGGTACAGTCCCAAGATTAATTAATTGGTTAAGGGCAGAAAGAATTGAATCTGGGCTTACAATTCGTGGGTTGGCGGAAAAATTGGGCGTGGTTCATTCTTATGTGGGGCGGATTGAAACATTTGAACGCCGGCTTGATGTTTGGGAATATATCCAATATTGCCAAGCCCTTAATCTGGACCCCAAAAAAGGCATAGATATAATGTTGAATTAATTATTTTATTAAAGTACAGTTATAGTACTTTATTAGGAGGGCATATGAAAAAAATACTATTATCAATTCTTATTTTTGGGTTATCTAGTACATTTGCTATATCTGCATCTGTTGAGAAGTTGACACATACAACTAAATCTTGGAATGGTACAAAATTACCATCTTTAAATATTAAAAATCCAGAAGTTAGAGTTCTGCGGATTGTTGTTGAACCGGGTGAGAAGTTGGCCGTTCATAAACACCCCGTTGTCAATGTAGGCTACTTAATAAAAGGGCAATTAAAGGTAACAACTGATTCAGGAAAAGTACTTAATTTAAAAGCTGGCGATACTATTGTTGAAGTTATTGAAGAATATCATTATGGCGAAAACTCAGGTACGACTGACGCGGAAATCGTAGTATTTTATATTGGTGAAAAAGCCCAGCCTGTAACAGTAAAAAAATAGTAAATTGCAAATGGGTGAGCTTACTTGTTTAGTGGTTGGTGATAAAGCGGTTTTAGCCACTGGTAAAAAACTAAGTCTTGCTAATTAATTTTATTGATGTAATATATATTATACATACTGAAAGGATTTAAAATGAAAAATACAATATCTGCATTAATGCTAGTTGGTGTTTTGTCGGCTTGTGGTGCAATGCCCAAAGGTGATTATGGTTCTGAATCAGCATATGGAACATACGAGGTTATGGATGTAACGGTTGTTTCATATCGTCAAGTAACGGTTTCAAAAGAAGATGGTATTGTCGGTAAAGGTGCCGGTGCGGCTGTTGGTGGTATAGTTGGTAAAAGCCTTACAAACAGTGAAGCCGAAGGGGCAATATTGATGATTGGTGGTGCTATTGTTGGTGCTATGATTGGTGATAAAATTGAAGACGGAGTTACAAAAGCAAAAGCAACTGAGTATATTCTTAAGAAACAAGATGGTAAAAAGATTGCTGTTATTGTGAAAAATGAAGGTTTGCGTCCTGGTGATAAGGCAGTCCTAGTAATGGGTAATCGCCCATCACTTCGCCGTGCTGATTAATTAATAAAATACTTAATTACTTTGACTAATATAGCAATATAATGTATATTATTTTTGTGAGTATTAATTTTTAAAATAGTAGGAATAAAATGAGCAATTTCAATACAGGATGGGGTGGAAATGAGCCCCCGAAACAACCAAATAATAAAAAGTCAAATGTTGAAATAGGCATTAACTTTGAATTAACTCCAAAAAAAATAGCACTTGGTTTTGGTGCTTTGGCTATATTATGGCTTGCAACTGGTTTTTACCGTGTAAACCCAGGGCAAGAAGGGGTGGAAATCGTATTTGGTAAATTAAACGATGTGACCCAGCCGGGCTTACAATACAATTATCCATATCCAATTGGTAAGACAATTGTACCTGATGTACAAAAAGTTCGCCGTGTTGATATTGGTTACCGCCCAAGACAAGACCGCTGGAGCAGTGATGAAATTGATACAAACAATATTGTTGATATAGAAACTGAAAGCTTAATTCTTACAAGTGATGAAAACATTGTTGATACGGATTTTACCGTATTTTGGCGAATTAAGGATACGGTTAAGTTCTTATTTAATATTCGTGATCCAGAACAAACAATCAAAATTGCCGCCGAATCTGCAATGCGTGAAGTTGTTGGGCAAACAACATTTGACAATGCGGTAACAATTGGGCGTCAAGATATTGAAACACGCACAAAGCGATTGTTGCAAGAAACGCTTGATTCTTATGGTGCCGGTATTGATGTGGAACAAGTTGAATTACAAAAATCTGACCCACCAGGGGAAGTAATTGATGCATTTAACGATGTACAACGGGCAAGGCAAGACCGCGATCGTCTGCGTAATGAAGCCGAAGCATACGCAAACACAGTTGTACCAGAAGCTCGCGGTAAGGCGGAACAAATAGTTCGTGATGCAGAAGGTTTTAAGGAAAAAGCAATTCAAGAATCACAGGGTGAAGCGGAAAGATTCTTAAAAGTTTATAATGAATACAAAAAATCACCGGCTGTTGTGAAAAAGCGTATTTATCTTGACGCACTTGCGGAAATTTACGGCTCAACAGACAAAGTGATATTGGACAAATCGGCATCAGGTGTATTACCATATATTAAACTTCCAGATGCGGACAAGAAGAAAGGTCAATAAACAATGAAAAAATTATCATACCTTCCAGCTGTTTTATTAGCCCTAATATTCCTTGGTTATAATATTTTATTTACGGTTAATCAAACGGAACAAGTAATCGTATTACAGTTTGGTGATCCAAAGCGTGTTGTTAAAAAACCAGGTTTAAATGCAAAAATACCATTTATTCAAAATGTGGTTCGTTATGATAACCGTGTACTTGACCTTGACCCGCCAGAGTTTGAAGTTTTATTAACGGATAAAAAACGAATTAACATTGATGCTTTTGCCCGTTATCAAATCGTTGACCCATTAAAGTTTTATCAAAGGGTTAAAAGGGAGCAAAACCTTCGTGATGTATTTGGTAAATCATTAAATGCTGGTGTACGCCGTGTAATTGCAACCGTATCATTATCTGAATTATTATCGGATAAGCGAATTGATTCAATGAACAAAATTGCTGAAGAAATACGTATGCAAGCCGAAAGCCTTGGTATTAAAGTAATTGATGTAAGGATTGGTCGCACTAACTTACCAAGCACCACTGCCCAAGCTGTATATAACCGTATGCGTACTGAAAGGGAACGCGAAGCTCGTGAGGCACGTGCCGAAGGTAATGAGATTGCTCAAAAAATACGTGCTAAAGCGGACTTTGACCGCACAGTAATTTTGGCAGATGCGGAAAGAAAGGCGGAAATCCTTCGTGGTGAAGGTGAAGCAGAAAAGAACAAAGTACTTGCGATAGCTTATGGCAAAGACCCTAAATTCTTTGAATTTTATAAATCTATGCAGAATTATAAAAAAGGATTACTTGGTGACGGGCAAACAACAATTGTTATTAGCCCAGATAGTGAATTTTTTAAGTACTTAAAACATAGTAGATAGCTATGATTAATAGATTATTTTTACTAGTAGCACCTTTATTATTTGTATATTTTATAAGTATAAAGCCTTATGCGGGGCTTTCTGCTGATGGTATGGTTGTGATGGCTACTTTAATTTGGATGGTGATGTGGTGGATGTCGCAAGTAATCCCTATTTATATGACTGCGGTTTTACCGATTGTTTTAATTCCTGCATTTAGTGATATTAAAGCATCCCTACTGGGGGCAGGTTATGCACACCCTATAGTGTTTTTAATTTTAGGGGGAAGTTTTTTTGCTATTGCTTTAGAAAAGGCTGGTCTTAATAAAAAAATTGCTTTAGGTTTAATGAGCTTTTTGGGTTATTCACAAAAGAAAATAATTTTAAGTATTGGTATATCTACATTTCTATTCTCTATGTGGATGTCTAATTCCTCAACTGTTGTAATGATGATACCTGTTGTTATTACAATTACGTCATATATTGTTAATTTCAATTTTAATAAGTGTCTTTTATTGTTATTAGCATATTCGGCATCAATTGGGGGTATGGCAACGATTATTGGTACTCCACCCAATGGGGTATTGGTGTCACAGGCACAAGTTCTTGGCGGGGTTGAAATAAGCTTCTTGGATTGGATAAAATTTGGATTACCAATAGCCTTGATTGCATTTGTGATTATGTATCTTATTATGGTTAATTTTATCTTTAAGGTTGGTGATTCAGTTGATGTTAAACTAAAGAAAAAATTACAAGCCGATTATAAAAGTATGTCTAAATTAACTATGGAAGAAAAGAAAATAATCTCTTTGTTTGGCATTGTAATATTCTTATGGATATTTAAAAAGACAGAAATTGTTAATACAATAATTCCAATTGCAAAAAATGCTAGCGATATGGCTATTGGTTTGTTGTTTGCATTACTTTTATTTATTGTTAAGGGCAATGATAAAAAACCAATTCTTGATTGGACATATGCTAGGGGTAAAATACCTTTTGATGTAATGTTGTTAATCGGTGGTGGTATTGCACTGGCAAGTGCGGTAAAATCAACGGGGCTTGTGGATTGGGCTGTTAATAGCATTAATGTTTTTGATAATTTATCATTTATTGTAATTGTTTTGGCTATTTCATTGTTAACCACTTTTTTAACAGAAGTAAATTCAAATACAGCCACATCAATTATTCTTATTCCCGTTTTTTGGGTTTTAGCAGAAAAAATTGGTATGGATCCATTAATGATTACCACTATAATAGCATTTAGTGCATCTACTGCATTTATGTTGCCAACAGCGACAGTTCCCAATGCAATTGTAATTCAAAGTAATAAGGTTGATGTCAATGATATGATGAGGTCAGGCTTTGTTTTAAATTGGATTATACCCACTTTAATTGCTTTAATAATGTATTACATAGTCTATTAATATATGGCAGAAAAGATATTCTATATTACAAACAATGCACCGCTGGATACAAAAAATGTACCAGCGGTTATTTGTAATAACATTGATACTTTTAACGCCCATATTGATAATTGTCATAAAACCGATACGGCAGTATTTATTGAAAATGATATTAGATTTATTGATAATACGGATGGTATTTATTTCAGCGAAGCGATTAAGTTGGAAGACTTTAAACAAATCCGTAAAAATAACACAGATTTACAAATTATTGTAAAGTGTGAAACAAAGCACGATGGTATTGTTTATGCAGAATCTGGTGCGGATTTAATCGTATTTAATGGCGATGAATCCAAGGTGGCGGAAATTGTTTCGTGGTGGGTTGGAATGATTGAAATTCCTGTTGCCGTATTTGGTGAAAGCCCAGCGTCAAAATCGGCGGACTTTATTATACTTGCAACAAATTCATAAAAAATGTATAAAATCTCGTATATTAAATTAATATTAGAAATATTAAAAGGTGGTTGATATGAAAATTAATGGTAATGAAATTAATACGGGTACATTAATTGAATTTAATGGCGGTTTATTTCGTGCGGTAAAAGTACAACATGTGAAGCCCGGCAAAGGTGGTGCATTCGCACAGGTTGAATTGAAAGAAATTCGCACAGGGCAAAAATTAAACGAAAGATTTCGCTCTGATGAAAAGGTTGAAAAAGTTCGTCTTGAACAACAGCCATTTTCATTCCTGTTTGCCGATGGTAATGAATATACTTTTATGAATCAAGAAACATTTGACCAAATTTCTTTAAGTGAAGAAATTATTGGTGAAGACCAAGCACTATATTTACAAGACGGTATGGAAGTTGAAATTGAGTTTTATGAAAGTGAAATAATTGGCATAACTATCCCAGAAAAAGTTGTAATGGAAATTGTTGAAGCTGATGCGGTTGTAAAGGGACAAACAGCTTCATCTTCGTACAAGCCAGCAAAGCTTGAAAATGGGCTTGCTATCCTTGTGCCCCCACACATTGAAGCCGGTATAAAGGTTGTAGTAAACACAATGACTGGAGAATATATGGAAAGAGCAAAAGATTGATGGGCACACAAAACGCCACATTATCAGTAATGAAAAAGACTGCCATGAAAGCAGGCAGATCTTTATTGCGTGATTTTTCCGAAGTAAATCATTTGCAAGTATCTAAAAAAGGTCCTGCGGACTTTGTTTCAATTGCTGATAAACGAAGTGAAGAAATTATTAAAGAGGATCTAATGTATGCTCGCCCTGATTATTCTTTCCTTGGCGAAGAAACTGGCTCAAATGAACAGGACAGCCCACACCGTTTTGTGGTTGACCCACTTGATGGTACAACAAACTTTTTACATGCATTGCCACATTGGGCAATTCATATTTCATACCAATATATGGGTGAAACACAAGCAACGGTTATTTATGACCCGATTAAAGACGAATTATTTTCTGCGGAAAAAGGTGGTGGTGCATATTTAAATAACCAAAGACTTCGGGTTTCTGGACGTTCAAAGTTATCAGAATCAATTTTTGCAACGGGCATACCATTTCTTGGTATTAACGAATATAAGCACGAAGAATACCTTAAAAAGCTTGGCAATGTTATGAAAAAAACAGCTGGCATTCGCAGATATGGTGCGGCAACCCTTGACCTTGCTTATGTGGCAGCGGGTCGTTATGAGGGTTTTTTTGAATATGGATTAAACCCATGGGATATTGAAGGTGGAATGTTATTGGTTCGCGAAGCAGGTGGGTTTGTATTTGATGAACAAAATCTTACTTATAAATGTGATGGCGATGGTAATCAAACTAAATGGATTATTGCTAGTAATGATTCATTACAAGAAGATTTTTTAAGACTTTTAAACAAATAATGGTATAGTACTATTTTCATATAAATCATTGTTTTAAAAAGGTTTATTTTGCAATAAAATATTGCATTTTGTGCTATAATATAATCATATTAATAATATTTAAGGAAAACTATTATGAGATTAAATAAATTAGTATTAAAAATGTTAAACGAACAAATGAATATGGAATTTCAAGCATCAAGTATTTACTTGCAAATGGGTGCATGGGCGGAAGCACGCGATTTAACAGGTTGTGCCAAATTTCTTTATGAACATTCAGAAGAAGAAAAACAACATGGTCGTAAAATCTTTGATTATATCTTAGAACGCGGTGGGGAACCAACTTTGGGTGATCTTAAATCGCCACGCACAAAATATAAAAGTGTTAAAGAATTATTTGACCAAGTATACACAGAAGAAAAATCTGTAACAGATGCAATTCACAAGATTGCTCATGCAGCTTGGGAAAAGAAAGATTTGGCAACATTTTCATTCTTGCAATGGTTCATTGATGAACAACGTGAAGAAGAAGCACTAGCAACAGAAATTGTTGGTAAAATATCAGTTATCGGTACAGCTGGGCAAGGCTTATTTATGATTGATGAATTTGTAGGCTCACGCACAGGTACTGAATAATTATATTGGTCAATTATTTTCAAAAGGACTTTCTCAATGACTTATTGTCGTTGTCGCCAGTCCTTTTTTGATTTTTGCTTCACTATAATTATTTATTATTCAAGTAATATAGATTATATTTAACTTATTTTTGTTTTTCATGCTATTATTATTTTATGTTTAAAAAGTCAACTGAACCAGAAATAATATCAATTAGCGATGGGATTAATACATATGATTGTTTGGTTAAGCGCACCAACCGCAGGACATTTTCTATATCAATTCAATCAAATGGTGACATTATAATTCACAGCCCAAAGTTTTCATTTAAACGCACTCTTAAAAAATTTGCTGAGGGCAATATTGTTTGGATAAATAACAAAGTAAACTTACAAAAGATAAGATATGCAAAAAATAGCACTAGTTATACTGAAAATGAAACTGCAAAATACTTAGGGCTTGATTACACAATCAAGTTAAACCCAAATCAAAATAAAGAAGTTAAATTAATCGGTAATGAAATTCATATTAAAGGAACTAGCGAAGTTGATATAAAACTGGGGCTTAAATCTTTTTATCGTAAACAGGCAAAGAAAATATTTACAGAACGAATGGAATATTGGCTTCCATTTGTTGATGGTGCATCTAGTAAAACAAGACTAGTAATAAAAAAAATGTCAACTCGTTGGGGCTCAATGTCATCGGCTGGTAATATGAATTTAAATATTGCACTCATTAAAACATCAATGCAATGCATTGATTATGTTATTGTACATGAATTGTGTCATCAAAAGCACCCACATCATCAAAAATCGTTTTGGGATTCGGTTATGGCTGTTATGCCTGAATATAAACAACAAGAAAAAATGTTAAAAAATTACTCAACAGATTTTTAAATGAATATATTTTTTTTAGACACCAATATTAAAAAATCAATTAAATTCCATTGTGATAAACATGTGGTAAAAATGATATTGGAATATGCACAAATTCTATCCACGGTTCATATTGCCATTGATGGTGATGATTGTTTGATAAAGGATAATATTTACAAGCAAACCCATGTTAATCATCCTTGTGTTAAATGGACAATGTCCCATATTAGCCATTATAAAATTGTTTATGAAATGTTAATTCAATCCCTTGCGGAATATACTTACCGATATAAAAAACAACATAAGACATCAAGGTTGATTAAGTATTTAAAAACCCCACCAAAGAAAATAAATTGTAAAGGAAAAATCCACAAGGTTGGCACAACAAAATTTCACAGTTTACCAGAACAATGTATGCCAGAACAATATCATAACAAGCCAAAATCTGCTGATGACATTAATGCTATAATTATCGCATATCGTAATTATTATATTGGGGAAAAATTTGATATTTTAAAATATACAAAAAGAAAACTACCTAGTTGGATAAATAGTATTAATTAATTATTTCTTTGATTTATTTTTTCGCTTGGCTTTATACTTGCCATCTTTGTCTTTTTCTAAATCAACAACATCGTCTTGCTGTTGTTGTACAGATTTATTTTTATTAAAACTTTTAAACATTAACATTATCAATAACAAAATAAATACTAAGACAATAATTTTAGCAATCATTATTTACCCACCAATCTATCATATTCTTTAATAAACTTTTGGCAAGTTGTGCCCGTATTAAATTTATAACTACCAATTGATGCAACCGGCATAATTTCCGCCGCAGTCCCCGTTACAAAACATTCGCTCATATTTGCCATTTCTTCGGGTTTAATGTGGCGTTCTACAACTTTCATATTAAAGCTGTTTGCCATTTCAATTGCCGTTTGTCGGGTAATACCGTTTAAGAAGCAATCGGCCTTCGGTGTGTGAATTTCCCCATTCATTACAAAGAATATATTTGCCGCTGTTGCTTCGGCAATAAACCCGCGGTAATCAAGCATAAGTGCATCATCAAACCCGGCTTTTGTTGCCTTATTCTTTTCAATTGTACAAATCATATAAAGTCCCGCAGCTTTTGCGTGGCTTGGTGCAGATTTTGGATCAGGGCGGTTATATTCAGCTACTGTTAAGTTTAAGCCCTTCATTTTATCACCGCCAAAGTATGCCCCCCATTCCCAGGCAGCAATAACTGTATTAACACCAATACCTGTACCTTGCAAACCAAGGGCATCAGAACCCAAGAATGCAAAAGGACGAATATAGCAATTATTTAAATTGTTTGCTTTCATTACTTTGTATTTTGCAACTTCTAGTTCATCAGCGTCATATGGAATTTTAAAATCAAGCATTTGTGCTGATTTTAATAATCGTTCAGAGTGTTGTTTTGATTTAAAAATTTTACCATTGTATGCACGCTCCCCTTCAAATACAGAAGATGCATAATGAAGCCCGTGTGTTAAGGAATGAATCTTTGCATCACGCCATTCAATTAATTCGCCATTTACCCAAATAAAACCATCACGATTATCTATAGCCATAATATTTCTGCCTTTTAAATTTAAAAAACTATTTTAAAATAATATTGTAATATGATATATATGTCAATATGACTGTCATAAAAAAAGATTCACTAGAAATTCGTAAAACCATTGAAATGCTTTACTTTGCATATCGCGAATTTACTGGCGTTCCCGATGAGGTTTTGGTAAAGTATGATTTGGGAAGGGCGCACCATCGTGCAATTTATTTTGTTGGCCGCAATACAAATATTATATTTAGCGACTTAATGAAAACTTTAAAGATTACAAAACAATCATTAAACCGTGTGTTAAGTACTCTTGTATATGATGAATTTATTGAACAAGTTATCGATAAAAAAGATAAGCGAAAAAAACTACTTCGCTTAACTGACAAAGGTATGGCTTTGGAAAGGAAATTAACAAATGCTCAGGCGGAATACTTGCGAAAAGTATTTAATGATGAAGCAAGCTTATCTGAATTTTAAGAAGCGTTGTTAAATATGATGTCTGATCCAGATAGGAAATCTATTTTATAATATTTTTTATCTCTTTATCAATATAATCCCGCAAAACAACATATGTTGTTTTGACAAACGAGCAAGGCGAAGTCGCGGGAGCCAAGCATTAGCGAAGTCGTAGCGTAGGGGTGCGAGTGGAACGAGCGGGGCAAAGCACCTTAAACCGCAAAAAAGCATTTGCTTTTTTGACAAACGAGCAAGGCGAAGTCGTAGCGTAGGGGGCGAGTGGAACGAGCTGGGCAAAGCCCCTTAAACCTATAAATAAATTCCACGATGTCGTAAAAGATGATCTGCAAGTACAATTGCCATCATTGCTTCACCTACCGGCACTGCACGAATACCAACACACGGATCGTGGCGACCTTTGGTGCGAACTTCAATTTCTTTGCCTGTTGTAGTAATTGATTTCTTTGGTATAAGGATTGAACTAGTCGGTTTAACTGCAAACCTTACAACAATATCTTGACCAGTTGAAATACCGCCTAATATTCCGCCTGCATTATTTGATAAGAATTTTTTACCTTTGCGAATTTCATCGGCATTTTCTTCGCCCATTAAGAATGCACTCTCAAATCCCGCACCAATTTCAACGCCTTTTACCGCATTGATTGACATAAATGCCTTGGCTAAGTCTGCATCAAGCTTATCGTAAACTGGTTCGCCAATTCCTGCTGGAATACCGCTTGCACGAACTTCAACAATCGCACCAACAGATGAACCTTTTTTACGAATTATTTTTAAATAATCCTCCCAATAGGCAACAGTTTTTTTGCTAGGACAAAAGAAATCATTTTTTTCTGTTTCCGTCCACGACCATTTTTCGTCAACTAGACCAATTTCTCCTATTTGCAGCAATGCCCCACGAATTTTTACTTTTTTACCAAGGATATTTTCAAGAATCTTTCTTGCCACCGCACCAACCGCCACACGGTTTGCAGTTTCACGTGCCGATGAACGACCGCCACCCCTTGGGTCACGAATTCCATATTTTT
This sequence comes from Zoanthus pulchellus, assembly GCA_027575285.2. Taxonomy (NCBI): domain Eukaryota; kingdom Metazoa; phylum Cnidaria; class Anthozoa; order Zoantharia; family Zoanthidae; genus Zoanthus; species Zoanthus pulchellus. The sequence goes on along the minus strand of JAOBRB020011020.1, from coordinate 27,424 downwards.
CCATATAAGTGAAATCAGCGTGCCCTGGGCGGAATGTCTTTTCAATTTCCGAATAATCTTTTGACCTTTGGTCGGTATTTTCAATAATCATTGAAATTGGTGTGCCAGTTGTTTTACCATTGTATACTCCAGATAATATTTTAATCTTATCTTCCTCTTTACGTTGGGTCGTGTGCTTTGAAGTACCTGGTTTTCGTTTGTCAAGAAACGGCTGTATATCTCTTTCGCTTAAATTAATAAGCGATGGCACTCCATCAACTACAACCCCAATAGCAGAACCGTGACTTTCGCCCCAAGTTGTAAATTTAAATAATTCACCAAAAGAATTTCCAGCCATAATAAACCTTTATTTTTTATCCGCGATGGATTGTAATATTTCTGCTAGCTCCCCCGCATTATCAAGTTTTGGCATACCAACCATATTATAACCACCGTCCACATAGTGTAATTCACCGCTTACACCTGAACTTAAATCACTAACTAAGTACAGAGCTGACTTACCAATATCCCAAATATCCATATTGCGACCCATTGGTGCACCTAATTCATTCCATCTTAACATTGTGCGAAAGTCACCAATACCCGATGCAGCCAGTGTACGAATTGGACCAGCTGATAATGAATTAACACGAATACCCTTATCACCCATATCAACAGCAAGATAGCGAACGGATGCTTCAAGTGCAGCCTTTGCAACACCCATTACATTATAATTTGGAATGTATTTTTCCGAACCAAGGTAAGTAAGGGTAATTGCCGAGCCACCATCGTTCATCATTTTATAAGCACGATTACAAACAGCAGTGAAACTGAAACATGAAATATCCATAGTCATAAGGAAGTTATCACGCGTTGTGTTAAGGTATTTACCTTGTAATTCGTCTTTGTTTGAAAAGCCAATAGCGTGGATAAGGAAATCAATTTTTCCCATATCTTTTTCAATTTCATCAAATGCTGTATTAATGCTTGTTTGGTTTGTCACATCGCATTCCTGGATTGATTTTACGCAACCTAGTTCGCTAGCAAGTGGCTCAACACGTTTTAATAATGTTTCCCCTTGATAAGTAAGTGCGATTTCTGCACCTTGGTCTGCAAGTGTTTTTGCAATACCCCAAGCAATAGACTTGTTATTGGCAAGACCCATAATTATACCGCGTTTACCTTCCATTAATTTAGTCATTTGATGCTCCTTAGAATTTAAGATTTAAGATTTTTCTAGTATACTAATAAATTAATGTTTTTTCAAATTAAATTGTGATATCTTTTAACAATGGACTATATTATTCTTTTCTTATATAAGGGGATTGATATTTATACCTATGTAATATTTGCATCGGTTATTATATCATGGCTGGTTAGTTTTAATATCATTTCACTGTCAAATAAAATCATATACAAGATAGTTATGTTTATAAGGGGCATAACAGAACCAGTATTTGAATCCGTAAGAACGGTAATACCAAGTTTCTTTGGGTTGGATTTTTCACCAGTTATTATTTTACTTACATTACAAGGCTTAAAAATGGCACTTGTATGGTTATATTTTAATTTTATTTAAATACCATTTCGCTTGATAGTGCTTTTATAATTGTCTGAAAATACTTGTTTATCGTCTTCATAAGCAGACATACTTACATTAATATAAAAGTTATCTTTATCACAAGTCATAATATGCCTTGTTTTGCTTGAACATTTCCAACCGTCATCTCTTGACCAAGTTGTATCAAATGTTGAATCAATAAATGCAGAAGTTGGGTCGTTTGGCAATACGGACATTATATCTGTATTATTCATTTCCATTGTTAAGCCATGTGCATCAAACTTTGATATACCGCTATTATCAATAATTGTTGTTGTTACCCTGCCTGTGTCTGTATCAATATCAACCTTGCGACTGTACACCCCGCCTTTTATTTCAGTTTTTGCATAAGGATTTGCCCCTTCGTTTACACCAAAATCATATTGATAATCAGTTGCATTTTTTAGCACTGGTATACTTAATTTTGTATTTTTTGTATGGACACTGATTGTTGTGTGCTCAGGGTTTGACCAACACATTGGGAAGTATGCAGAACTTATACTTAAACGCAGTCTTGCCCCTTTGCTAATTCGCTCGCCAATCATATCAAGATTAACTGTAAAGTTACGAACTTCATTTTGTTTTAATGGTAAAACATTTTCGTGTTTTTTATCGTGGTTCATATTAATTGGTGTATATGAAATTCGGCGAACCTCTCCATTTTTGTGAACAACACTTAGCCTTATAAAAGCATTGGCAATTGGTTTATCAGCTGATAAGGATATTGTTAATTCAGGTTGCCCTAAAATATCGGTATCTGTGTCAAATATATCAGTATCAAAAACTAAACTGTTTGCATCGTCAATTCTTTGGTCGGTTGGGAAATCTTCGTTTGGACCGAATGGAAAGAATTGCCCCGCACCAAGCCCAGTTGTTTCAGGGGAGCATATTGATAATACTTCATCATATTCACCAATAGTATCGGTTAAGTGATGTTTTTTAATCCCATAAGATTTATATTCAAATGAATCTGATTTAAGACCATCTTGTTCAACAATAAATCTGCCATTTATTTCATCGCCAAATCTTGGTTTTGGCATATCACAGATATATGCTTTTAAATCGGGTTCTTTTTCTTGTCCATTGTTAATACCTTTTAGCCATTTGTCCCACCAACGAACGGTATCTTCCAAGTATGCCCATTGTGGGGCAGGGTTGGCAATGTGTGGATATAAATGCACCCAAGGACCAATTAATGCTTTTTTCGGGCAAGCAATATTGTTTAACATTTTTGACACCGCATTTGTATAGCCATCATTATAACCGCCAATCATAAAAATAGGGGTCTTCATATGGGAAAAATCTTCACATACTGAACCGTGTTTCCAATAGTCATTGCGTAATTGTTGCGATAGCCAAGCTTCACCTGCACGGGGAAGATTATTTAATCGTTCAATCCATTTTTCACGCCAGTTTTTTGATATGGTTGGGTCAGCTGGCAACATATTGCGAACTGCCATACATGATGCCCATTGAATATTTGATAATAATAAAGCACCACCTTTGTAATGAATATCATCGGCGTATCTGTCTGTAGTAAAACCATTTACCACAATGGCTTTTAATTGTGGTGGTTGACGGTATGCCAGTTGCACACTGTTAAAACCGCCCCACGATATGCCCTGCATACCAATATTACCATCACACCAATCTTGGCTTTCAATCCATTTAAGTACTTCTTCCGCATCGGATAATTCGGTTTCGTTGTATTCGTCTTGGACAATGCCCGAACTGTCCCCGCAACCGCGTTGGTCAACACGCACACCCGCATAACCGTGATGGGCAAGGTATGGGTATGTTATTTCATCACGAAAAGTTGTAAGGTCGCGTTTACGGTATGGTAAAAATTCAAAAACAGCAGGTACAGGGTTTTCTGAATTTACCCCTTTTGGCAACCAAATCCTTGCGGATAATTCAGTTCCGTCTTTTAGTGGAATAAAAATATTTTCAATTTCATCGTATTGATAATAGCCTTTTAATTGAATACCATCATTGCTTCTGTATACTGTTGCCATTATTTCATTCCCTATTTTTTTAATTCAGTTTCAACTACACCAGTAAAGAATGCAACACCATAAGGAATGGCATTGTCATCAAATTCCCATTTAGGGTGGTGAAAATCGCCTGTTTCGTGCCCGATACCTAAATAAACCATTGTACCTTTGTTTTCCGCACCGATTACCATATATGAAAAATCTTCACTACCCATTTCCGCAGGAACTTCGGCAACAGTATTATTGGGGGAAACAAGTTTGCCAATTTGTTTTGCAATGTCCGTTGTTTCAGGGTGGTTGATAAGTGCTGGATATCCAAAGTCAATTTTGACTTCTGCTGATCCGCCAAAAGTTTTTGCTGTATCTTTGGCGATACTTTTTACACCATCCCTAAACTGTTGGCGTAACTCTTGGTCAAATGTACGAATTGTTCCACCCATTGATGCACTATCGGCAATAGTATTATCTGTTGTTCCCACATTAAGTATTGTTGTGTGAACCACGCCTAATTTGCCAGAGTGGCGAGTATGAGTCGTTAAGGATTGTAAATTAATTGCAATGTGTGCAGCAATCATTAATGGGTCAATTGTTGTTGATGGGTATGCTGCGTGTCCGCCTTTGCCTTGTACTGTTATATGGAAGGTATCTCTACTTGCCAGCATTGGACCTTCGCTTACATTAATTGAACCAGTATCGGCAAATGGCAATGCGTGAATTGCATAAACACAATCAGGTGGGAATTTTTCAAATATGCCATCTTCTATCATTACCTTTGCCCCACCCCCTCTTTCTTCGGCTGGTTGGAAGTAAGCATAAACAATACCATCAAAGTTTTTTGTTTCATTTAACATTTGCACAGTGGCAAGCAAGATTGTCGTATGCCCATCGTGTCCGCAAGCATGCATATATCCATCAAACTTTGATTTGTGTTCAAAATCATTTTCTTCTTGTATTGGCAGGGCATCCATATCTGCCCTTAATCCGATTGCACGATTTGATGAACCATTTTTAAGAACAGCAACCACCCCATTTTTTGCAAAATCTGTATGAAATTCAACACCCCATTTAGTTAGCTTTTTTTGTACAAATTCAGAAGCAATAGTTTCTTCAAAAGCAATTTGTGGGTGGGCGTGAAGATAGCGACGCCATTCAGTCCATACATCATTATGTTTTTTATATAGTTCAATTTTATCTTGCATTATATTTACCAATTGTATTTTTATTTATCGTTTATAATAAAATATCCTGCATCTCAAAACAAGTGCAGGATATATTTATTTTTGCTTCTAAAATTTATTCACTATTAAGCAAACCAAGCTTTTTCCGCAATACGGTGGTCGTCCAATGTGTAAATTGGGTGTGGGTTATGCCCCTGTACTTTTGATGATTTAGCATCAATAGTTTGTGGCATAGTTGTAACCAGCATTCCACCTTTTTGATTGATAAATTCTTGAGCTTCCCAAGCAGCTTCTTTACGAACTGATCTATCTGGGTTTACTTGCATTACTTTGATTAAGCCATCAAGTTTATCACTTTTCATAAATGTATCATTCCAACTTGCCTTAGAATGATAAGTTCTTGTAAACGCCATTGCAGCTGTTGGAGAGCGACCCCAGTATGAAGATACGAATGGTTTTTTCATCCATACATTTGACCAGTAGCCATCAGACGGCTCACGCACAACATTTAATTCAATGTTTGCTTTTGCCATATGTTCACGCATTGCTGATGCTAAGTCATCAGATTCACTGAATGCAGCTGATGAAGTTGATAAGTCAATTTTTAATTTACCCATACCAGCTTTTTTAAGATAGTACTTTGCTTTGTCAGTATCGTATGAATTTTGCTTTAATTCAGTGTTAAAGAATTCATCGCCTTTTGCAATTGGTTGGTCGTTACCAACAGTACCAAAACCTAGCATAATATTTTTGTTAATGTGTTCACGGTCAACGGCGTGTTTGATTGCCATACGAACATTGTTGTCCGAAAATGGTGCAACAGTTGTATTCATCGGGTGACAGTTATATTGACCAGTTGTTGAGATAACTAAGTCAATATTAGAACGACGACCTAATAATTTTGCAGTTTTTGCCGCAACATTATCAATTACATCAACTTGACCAGACATTAATGCGTTTTGTCTTGTGCTTGAATCTTTAATAGAAATTAATTCAACTGCATCAAACCAACCCGCACCATCTTTCCAGTAATCTTTGTTGCGAACAAATGAAACTTTTTCACCTGGCTTGAAAGATTTGATTTTGTATGCGCCAGTACCAATTGGATTATTCCAATCAGAAAATCCTTTTGGGAACATAATTAAGTGGTAGTCATTTAAAATCCAAGGGAAGTCTTGGTTTGGTGATTTAAGAGAAACAGTGATAGTGTATTTGTCTTTCTTTTTGATTTCTTTCCAACCTGTAAGGTAGCCTTTTGCACCAGATTTAGAATCTTTTGCGGCGTGAATTTTTAATGACCACACAGCATCGTCCGCTGTAAATTCTTTACCATTGTGGAATTTAACACCTTTACGAAGTTTAACAGTCCATAATAAACCATTTTTACTTTGTTCCCAATTTATAGCAAGTTCTGGAATTACTTTACCATCACTTCTTGCTTGTGCAAGCTGGTTACCAACGGTACGCCCCATTGTTGTGTGCATTGAATCCATATATGTGCGTGGGTCAAAGCTGTCTGTTGTTGCACCACTGCTTAAACCAACGCGTAATTTACCACCGCGTTTTGGCGAAGCATTTGCAGTTGTTGCCAAACCAGCACCCAATGTTGCACTAGCACCAGCTACAGCTGTATTTTTTAAGAAATTTCGTCTTGTTAATTTTGTCATATTTTACCCTCCCTAAAGGCTTTGAGATTATTTCCATTTTTAATTAATAGGTTTATATACTAAATAAGTATAATAAGACAGTAATTGTAGGCATATTATAAATTAATAGTCAAACAAAAAAACTTCCACCGCACAACTGGAATTGTAAAATAGTTTGATAAATATTTACACCGTCCCAAAAAATACCGACAACACGGCAGGAAATCTATACTTTATCCCACAATATCCCTGAATATAACCATATATCCCACTTCGGATATTTATTAAACTATTTTACTCTTTACAAAAGTTTAGTAGATATACTAAATGATATAGTATAGGTAAATTGTGTTATGAGAAAACTGATGAAATAGGAATAGAAGAAAATACTTTAATTCTTTTTTAAACTATTAAAAAAATGAATTAATGTTTGATTAAATATATTTGGGTTTTCTAAGTGTATATTGTGTGCAGAATTTGGTATTACTGATAAATTTGCATTTGGAATGTTATCCATCATATTTCTGATTTGTTTTATTTCATATGTTCGGTCTGTATCACCCCATATGATTAAAGTTGGACACTTTATGTCTGCTAAGTTATCTTGCCCATTCCAGTTTTTCATTGCGATTAATCCTGAAATATATGTATCAATAGATGCTTTTTTTGCCAGTACCATTCCATCGTTGAAATTATCATCGTCTTGTTTTTTGTAAAACCAAGACGAAACAATAAATTCTAATGCTTCATTTAGGTTGCTATTTTTTGCTTTTTCAATACTTGTGTCAATTGGTTCAAATCTGCCCGGCAGATTACCAAGTGCACCAGTACCGTATAAAACTAATGACAATATGCGTTCAGGTATTATTTTTATTATTTCTTGAACAATCATACCACCCATTGAATGCCCCATCAGGTTAAAGTTTGAAATGTCCATATCGTCCAGTTGTTGAATTATATCTTTGGCAAAATTGGAAATACTGTCACAGCCAATTTCATTTGCCCTATTGCCATAACCTTTTAAATCAAGGGTAATGACATTGAAGTTTTCTGATAATAAATCAATTTGTTTGTACCAGTAATCTTTTCCACTTAAAAAACCGTGTACTAGGACTAAGTTTTCTTTGTTTGGCATAGATTAATTCCCCATTACATTTGGCAACCATAATGCGATATCAGGGAATATTATCAGCAACAATAATAATAAAATCAACATACCAATAAATGGTAAACAACCCATAATCACATCAATAATGGATAGTTTCTTGCGTGCCAAGCCCTGAATAATAAACAGGTTCAGCCCAACAGGTGGGGTCAGTACCGCAACCTCCATCGTAATTGTGTAAATCACCCCAAACCAAATTAAATCAAACCCAGCTGCCGAAACCAGTGGGAATAATGTTGGCAAGGTAATAAAAGTCATAGAAACTGGTTCTAAGAACATACCCAACAAAATATAAAATATAATAATAAATATCAAAATAGTATATGGGGATAAATTCATAGCGGTAAAGACTTCGGTTATTTGTTGTGGAATTTGATAATAAGTCATTACAAATCCAAACAACACACCAGAAGATAATAATAAACCTAAGAATCCCATAGTACGCATTGTTGCCTTTAAAGATTCAATAAAGTTGGCAAAAGTTAAACCACCCATAGTAAAGCCTAAGAAGATAGTTAAAATTGCCGATAATCCTGCAGCCTCCGTTGGGGTTGCAATTCCCATATAAATGGAAATTGTAATTACAGAACCAATTAATAAAATAGGAATAATAGCTGATAATGCCACCATCCACGCCATATCACTGCCGGCTTGTTTTGATGGGACAGCTGATGGTGAAACGATTGACCATATTTTAATTACGATTACAAATAATGATACCAATACTAAACCTGGAATAATACCGGCGATAAACAATTTGCCGATTGATTGGTCGGTTACAATTCCATAGAACAATAAAATTAAACTAGGCGGAATAAGTACACTTAGGGTACCACCTGCGGCTAATGCACCACTGGATAATCGTTTTGAATATCCCAATTTTAACATTTCAGGCAGGGCAATTCCCCCAATGGTTAACGAACCAACCATTGATGAACCACAAACTGCCCCAAAGCCTGCACACGCACCGATACTGCCATATGCGGCTGAACCTTTAACTGGTACTTTGTTGTGCAGGAATAAATATAAATTTGGACCAATACTGGAACGACCTATTACCTCCCCAACTAGTACGAATAATGGTACTGCTAGCAAGATATAATCAACCCACACACCCCATAATTTTAATTCGGTAATTACCATAGTTGTACTTAAATCTTGAATTGATAATAAAAATGGAATACTTGCCCCAGCTAAGGCAAAAGGAATCGGTAATCCGATAGAAATAAAAAATATTAAAAGTGCCATCAAAGATGTTGCTACGATGTACCATTCCATTTTACAGTTCCTTATTTGTTTGTGAAAGTTCGTATTGTTTTAATTAAATAAACAATAATAGTTAATGTAAATACTAAGAAAGCCAAAAATACAGGAATCCAAAAATAAAACCGTTCCCATAATAAAATTTCAGATGCGGCACCAGATGAATAAGCTTTAACCATACCTTTATAGGTTGAGGCGGTTAAAAACAATCCAATAACCGACATTACCAGTTGGTTTATTAGTTTAAAAAATCTTTTTTTCCCATCGGATAACAAATCAATAAAGATTGTTACTTTTGGGTATGCGTCTTGTTGTAATCCGTATGATAAACCAAGGAATGCCACTGGAACTAATAACAGGGCGGTTGCCTCAGTTACTGTTCCGCTTGGGTTGTTAAATACATAACGCATTATCACGCCATAGGTAATCCACAGGGCTTGGACTAGTACAATTACACAGCCCACGCTCAGCAGAAATTTTGAGGCTTTTGATAAATAGTTTTCAATATTATCCAACATATAGCATTCCCCAGTTTATTTATTAATTTGCTATGACAAATTACTTAGCGTGTTTTGCAAATAAAGCACGGATTTTATTTGCAAGTGGTTTACCACATTCCGCATCAACGACCTTGTTCCAATCGCCTTGAACAGAATTGATAAGCTCCATACGCTTTTCCTTAGAAATAGTAACAGCAGCACCATTACCTTTCATTACCGCATTACCTACGCGTTGGTCAACGAAATCTTCGTAACGAGGTTTCAACCAAGCTTCGGTTTCTTTTGCTGCAGACATAATTGCTTTTTGGTTTTTCTTAGATAATTTATCAAACTTAGATTTGTTCATCATATAGTTAATATTACCATAGAACAATGAACCGTTAACCATATAAGGCATTACCCCCCATAGTTTCCACGAAGAATATGTTGCCACACCCATATTGATACCGTCAACTACACCGCGTTCCGCCGATTGGAATACTTCCTTTGGTGCTACGAATACAGGTTTTCCACCCCATTTTTCAATCATCATTGAAACTAATGGACCGATGGAGCGAACTAATTTACCATCAAGTTTACCCAAGTCAGTTCTTTCTTCAAACCACCATTCTTGGTCATAAGAATAGTTAGAGTTAAATATCGGAACTAAATTGTTTTTGGCAGCTTCGTCTTTGATAAGTTTTGAATATTCTGCGTCCAGATTAATTTGTTCTTTTAAATCAATCGCAGCAGGATATAATGAAGTTACGCGGTAACATTTTAAACGCTTGTCCGCAGGAATCCACGACATATCAGATACGCCACCTTGTACAGCGTCAACGCCTTCTGACCAACCGTGTAAGGTTGCCGATGGAAAAATTTGAACCTTTACTTCACCATTTGTTTTTTTCTTTACAAGGTCTGCAAAATATTGAAACCCTTTATAACGAATATCAACTTCGTTTACATAAGTTGACAAACGAATTGTTTCCGCCGCCATAGCACTGGTTGCTATAACCGCACCAATAGCTGTTGATAGTAGTGTTTTTGTTAATTTTTTCATAAAATTTCTCCCCTAAATAATAAAAATAATGAAAAATATAATTATTTGAATATGTAAATTATTTTAGTAATTCGTCCTCATATGCAAATAATGCTGTTGACCCACCTGTGTGTAAAAATACAACAGTGTCGTCTTTTGTGAACTTGCCTTGACGGATTAAACCGATAAGACCAGCCGCACCTTTGGCTGAATATACTGGATCTAAGAATATACCTTCGTATTCAGCAAACATTTTAATGGCTTCAACAGATTCAGGGGTTGATTGACCATAGCCTTCACCCACATAATCATCAACCACTAAAACATCATCTTGTGTTACAGGGCGTTCAATGTTTAACATTGTATTTGTGCGTTCTGCCAGTGATAAAACCATTTCGGTTTGCTTTGGTTTTGGTTGGCGAACTGATGAACCCATTATTTTAATTTGTGAATTAAGTGAATTAAAACCTGCCAATAAACCGGCGTGCGTTCCAGTGGAACCTGTTGCAATCATTAACCAGTTTGCATCAATATTTTGTTCGTTTAATTGTCCAGTTAATTCCAATGCACAATTTACATAACCCAATGCACCAATTTCGTTTGAACCACCACCTGGAATAAAATAAGGTTTGTGTCCTTGTTTTTTTAATTCTTCTGTAACTGCGATAGCTTCGGCGTTCATATCTAAGCCAGCCGGGCGGTATTCAATAGAACAGCCCAAAATATGGTCAAGTAATACATTGCCAGTTTGTTCATAACTGTCATCGCGGTTTGGAACACGGCGTTCCAATAGGGCGTGGCATTTTAAACCAAGTTTTGCTGCCGCTGCGGCGGTTTGTCGTACGTGGTTTGATTGAACAGCCCCTTGTGTTACTAACATATCACAACTTTTTTCAAGGGCATCTGCCACAAGGAATTCCAATTTTCTGGTTTTATTACCACCAGTTGCCAATCCAGTACAATCATCGCGTTTTATATAAAGTTTTGGTCCACCCAAAGCTTTGGTTAAACGCGGCATTTCTTCCAATGGAGTTGCCAAGTGTCCTAATTTTACGCGTGGAAATTTTGTTAATAACATATATAATTCTCCCCAATAAAAGTTATCAAATATTAAATTTGATGAAATTATATGTATATATTAGGTAAAAAAGCCAATGATAAGTAAGAATGCGAATATTCCAAATTTGCATAACGGTGGAAAATAAAGTATAAATTGTATATATTTGGGTTAATTTAAGGTTGTTATTTTATGGAAATAAAAGTATTAAAAGACTTCATTACACTGATTGAGGTTGGAAATTACACCGAAGCGGCAGAAAAGAGTTTCATTACTCAATCAGCTTTTTCCCGTCGTATTCAGGGGGTGGAAAAATGGGCACAAACCCCATTAATCATTCGTAAAAATAATAAAATCAGTCTAACTATTGCAGGCGAAGAGGTATTGGAAAACGCTAAACGAATAGTTGACCGCTTTGAATTTTTAGAAAATCAAATGAAAATCTATCAAACTGATGATTTGCGAAAAATAAATATAGTTGCCCAAAATACTATTGTTAATGGTTTTTTACTTAACTGGATGGATGCAATGGAAGATGCCAGCCAAAAAATATCTTGGGGATTAAAAACATCAAAAAAACAAAAATGTATTGATATGTTTAAAAACAACGAAGTTGATTTTTTGTTTTGTTATAAAAAGCAGGAAATGTTGGACGCATTAAGTGATAAAAAGTATAAATATATTGTCGTGGGTACAGAAACCCTTGTCCCTGTTGCCAGTGTTAATAGTGAATATAATGATATTCAATTATCACAATCCAGTGAAAAACCTGTCACTTATTTATCATACAGTGTTGAAACATTATTTGGCAGGGCGTTAAATGATAAATTGATTGCCAATAAACCCAGTTGTGAATTATTTAAACACTGTCAAAATGAATATTCGCATATATTGTACCATATGGTTAAACGGGGAAAAGGGATTGCGTGGTTGCCAATGTCAAGCATTGAAAACGATTTAAAAAATAATGAATTAGTTAAAGTTGGGGGCGATGAATGGAATCTGAACTTTGAAATAATATTGTATTACCGTGAAAATGAATTAGGAATATTACAGCAAAAAATTATTGATAATACAACGCGGTTTTAAAACAGTAATTTTACAATATTATTTGATGAACAATTATTGTCGTGATAGCTTTTAGATAGTCCTGTTGATAAGTGCGGGAGAGAATGTGCAATATCTTGCATATCGCCGAAGGAGCAACGCCCCTTAAACAAATAACCCCGCCAAAGGCGGGGTTTATAACATATTAAAATCTGCTGTATCTGCTTAGTACTGATGGAACATCTTTACCATTTTGACGGCATGCCGCCACGATAGAGTTGTGTAATAATACAGCAATAGTCATGGGACCAACCCCACCTGGTACTGGTGTGATTGCCCCACATTTGTCAAACACATCGTTGTAATCAACATCACCAACTAATTTACCTTTGCCATCAATTTCAATACGGTTAATACCAACATCAATTATTGTTGCACCTTCTTTAATCCAGCTAGCCTTTACCATTTCTGGACGACCAACGGCAGCCACAATGATATCGGCTTGTCTTGTGATTTGTTCAATATTTTTTGTGCGTGAATGAACAACCGTAATAGTCGCATTGGCATCTAGTAATAATTGTGCCATTGGCTTACCCACGATATTTGAACGACCAACAATAACAGCATTAAGACCTGATAAGTCTTTACCATACTTATCTTGTAGCATCATTAAGCAGCCATATGGTGTGCAGGCAATTAGTGGGTTACCTGTACCTGTTGCAAGTTGACCAGAGTTTACGATTTGGAAACCATCAACATCTTTTTCAACCGCGATTGCATTGATTACTTTTTCTTCGTCAATGTGGTCTGGTAATGGTAATTGAACTAATATACCATTTACCGCAGGGTTATTGTTTAATTCTTTTACTTTTGCAAGCACATCTTCTTCACTAGTTTCCGCAGGTAATTTATATTCAAAAGATTCCATACCACATTCAACAGTTTGTTTTGCTTTTGAATTTACATATACTTTTGATGCTGGGTCTTCGCCTACAAGAACAACAGCAAGCCCTGGGGTAAAGCCATAATTTGATTTTACTTCTTCAACTGAAGTTTTAATATTTTCACGTAATTTTTTTGCGAATTCTTTGCCATCAATAATTTTTGTCATAATATTCCCCCTTAGATTTAATATATAATACAATATATATTAAATCTCTAAACTTACAATATAATTATTTAGCATATTGAAAAATAAAATTAATTTAATTACAGATTAACTTATGATAACTGTTCGACCACTTCGTCTGATACATCCATATTTGTGTATACAGATTGCACATCGTCAATATCTTCAAGAACATCAATTAATTTCATAATTTTTTCTGCTTGTTCCAGACCCAATTCAATCATATTTGTTGGTTGCCAAATAATCTTTGCTGATTTCACATCACCAAATTTTTCTGTAAGGGCTGTTGATACAGAATGTAAATCAGTCATTTCACAAGTTACGATATGTAGGTCATCAGTTGTTTGTACATCCATACCGCCTGCTTCCATTACCGCTTCTAGAATTTCTTCTTCATTGGCAACAGATTTATCAAGTGTAATTTCTCCTAGCTGGTTAAAGCTGAATGATACAGAACCAGTTTCGCCAAGGTTGCCCCCATATTTTGTGAAGGTTGAACGAACTTCACTGGCGGTACGGTTGCGGTTATCCGTCATCGTTTCAACAATAATTGCAATACCATCAGTACCATAACCCTCATAACGGATTTCTTCAAAGCTTGTACCATCACCAACTTCGCCCGTACCTTTCTTAACAGCGCGTTCAATGTTATCTTTTGGCATTGATAGACCGCGGGCTGTTGTAATTGCAAGGCGTAATCTTGGATTTGAATCAATATCACCACCACCTATTTTTGTCGCAACATAGATTTCTTTTGCTAGTTTTGCAAATAAACCAGCACGCTTTTTATCTTGTGCTCCTTTGCGATGTTGAATGTTTGCCCATTTAGAATGCCCTGCCATTTTACTAGTCCTTCATATAATTTATAATGTGTATTTAATCTAATAAGTCTTTTATATTAAAAAGTGCGATAAATCAAGAAAACTTAGTTATTTTTAAATCTTATCTTTACATCAACCGCATTTATTGGCGGTTGTTGAATGGTGAATTTAAATACTTTTGCCTCTTTTGCTTTAAGATTAGCGTTTAGCTTAAATGTTTTTGTGCTAATAATTTTATTATTTAAATCTAATAGCTCTACAACAATTTTTGGATTTGATAATTCTTTGTGGTGGATATTTTTTATTGCACCACTAATGATTAAACTATTTTTACCAGCCTTAACTTGGTACTTATTGTTTGATAAAAATATGAATGCCTTTTTTTGTTTTTCTTTTGCGACTAGACCAAGATTGGTATAAAAATTTTTCATTGCAGGAAAAGTAATTGCAATTTTTTCTTTTGCAAACACAATAACCAATATTATAATGGCTATTGACCCAAGAATAAATGATGTTGTTGAATTAACTCTTTTTTGATTTGCTGATATATCTTTTAGTTCCTGATTAATTCTATTAATTGATGCGTTTTGTTTTTTATCTGTGGTGTTAAGTTCAGAAATAATCCAGTCATAATGGCATACAGAACATTTAACTGCATCGCCTATTTCAAAGGTTTTTGCTTGCCTGTATTTTGTTGAACATGATGGGCATGTAGCTATCATTTTAAATCCTAAGAATCTTTATAATTAATTTTTTTAAAATATATTAAATGCGGTCTTGTTATTTTTAATATAACTCTTTATAATTCTTATATGACAATGCTTAAAAAATCAATAATCAAATTTCATAATCTTGAATTCCGTTATGGAACTTCCCCTTTAATCCTCAGCAATGTGAATCTTAATATTCAAAAAGGCGGATTTTACTTCTTAACGGGGAAATCTGGTGCGGGTAAGACTAGTCTGTTGAAATTAATATATCTTGGTGCATTGCCTAGCAATGGCGAAGCACATATATTTGGTAGAAGCGTTCATTCATATAGCCGGGATGAAATTGCTTTAATCCGTCAAAATATTTCCGTTGTTTTCCAAGATTATAAATTATTAACACATTTAACAGTATTTGATAATGTGGCATTACCACTTCGTATTAAAGGCGAAGATGAAGAAACAATTGAAAAGAAAGTTCATCAAATGGTTAGGTGGGTTGGTATGATTGATTTTATCAACACTTATCCAGATACATTATCAGGCGGTCAGCAACAACGAATTTCCATTGCTCGTTCTGTTATTACTAATCCTAAGATTATCTTAGCGGATGAACCAACGGGTTCCGTTGATGACTTGGCGGCAAACCGAATAATGTCACTGTTTGAGCAATTGCATAAAGCGGGTACAACCATTATAATGGCGACCCATAATCAAGAGCTTGTTAATTCAAAAAATTATCCTGAACTACATTTAAACAATGGTTCGGTGACGCAAATGGGTAATGAATAATGGCTTCACCAATCGTTCCGCTAGAAAAGAACAGCTTTTCAAGATTTATGCCATTTCTTGTTGGATTTATGGTGTTCTTAGCTGTACTGTTTTTATCAATTGGAAAGGTAATTGATATAGCCGGTAAAAAGTGGAGCGGCGGTATTGAAAATTCCATGTCTGTTCAAATCCTTAAAAGTGATAATATTGATACGGCATCACACAGTGATATTGTTGAGCGTACATTGGTTATATTAAATCAAACAATAGGGATTAAAACCGCAAATAAAGTTAGTGATGATGAGGTTGTTGAAATTCTTACCCCGTGGTTTGGTGGCGGTATTGATAAAACCGCATTGCCAATTCCAACATTAATTAATGTTGAATTTGATGCATCGTTACAAATTGATGTTGAAAACTTAAAAAGTGAAATATCACAAATATCAGAAGACATAATAATTGATGATTATGGTATATGGCGAAGCAAAGTACAAGGCATTACTTCAACTGTAAACAATACTATATATAGTTTAATATTATTAATATTGATAAGTACGGGCGTTGTTATAATTGCTTTTACACGTGGGCTTATGCTTATGAATATCAATACATTAAATATGCTTATATTACTGGGTGCAACGGATAAATTTATCGCAAGGGATTTTATTATCAGTTCTGTAAACATTGCTCTTAAGTCATCGATTGTTGGTTTTGTAATGGCGTATGGGTTGTTTAATTTATTATTCGTTGTGAATGACATTTATGTGCATATTGAATTTTCACACTGGCTTATTATGGCATTAATAATTCCAGTTGTTTTTGTATTGAGTTATATTGCTAGCTTTCTTACAGTAAAAATGACATTACAAAAAAGATTTTATAATACTTAATAGCCAATGCGAAAGCTTTTTTATTTAATATTATTATCTGGTGTTGCTCTAATCTTTGGATTGATTGGTTTTGTTGCGGAAATTCAAAAATATGAACAGCCAAAATTAATCAATGCTGATGCGGCGGTCGTGTTGACCGGTGGTGCGGGAAGAATGGATGCTGGTATTGAAATATTAAAGACTGGCAAAGTAAGGAAGCTATTTATATCTGGGGTTCATAAAACATTTGCTATTCGTGGATTGATGAAAGAAGTAAAACAAAATAAATTTGCATATAATAAAATAATTTTGGGATACAAAGCAAAAACAACCTTTGGCAATGGGCTGGAAGTTGCGGAATTTATAAATAAAAATAATTACAAATCAATTTATTTAATTACAAATTCATTTCATATGCCCCGCTCAATTCGCGAGGTAAAATACCGCCTGCCAAATATAAAAATAATTCCATATCCAGTCGATAACAAGAATATTAAAGTAAATGAGTGGTATTTATATCCTGGAACTTTATTTATCTTAACGGTTGAGTATATTAAGAATCTTGTGGTAATAGCCCGGACAGTTATTTTTTAATTTCATTTTTTTTGTTAATAATGTAGGATTATTTTTATTAAATTGAAAAGGATAATATTATGGCAAATAAAATGTGGGGCGGTCGTTTTTCAAATGGACCATCGGTAATAATGGAAGAAATCAATGCTTCAATTGGTTTTGACAAGCGAATGTATAAACAAGACATTGCAGGTTCAATTGCACACGCGAATATGCTTGCTGAAAATGGTATTATTACAAAAAAAGACTGTGCTTCAATTATTAAGGGATTAACTAAGATTGAATTAGAAATTGAAAGTGGAAAGTTTAAGTTTTCAAGTGCACTTGAAGATATTCATATGAATATTGAATCAAGGTTAAAAGAAATCATTGGTGATGCGGGGGGCAGATTACATACAGGTAGGTCAAGAAATGACCAAGTTGCAACAGATTTTCGCCTATGGGTGCGTGATGCTATTGATGATACAACAACCGCACTTAAACAATTAATAAAAGAATTAATTAACAAGGCGGAAAAAAATGCTGATGTTGTTATGCCCGGTTATACGCACTTGCAAACAGCACAACCAATTACATTTGGGCATCACTTGCTTGCTTATGTGGAAATGGTAGGACGTGATTTATCAAGGTTTGAAGATTGTAAAAGAAGATTAAACGAATGCCCCCTTGGTGCCGCCGCACTGGCGGGAACATCATTTGCAATTAATCGTAAAAAAACGGCAAAAGCACTCGGTTTTGATAGACCAACTGAAAATTCAATGGACAGCGTGGCAAGTCGTGATTTTGCATTGGAATTTTTATCAACAGCATCAATATGTGCAGTTCATTTATCAAGGCTGGCGGAAGAAATTGTTATTTGGTGTTCGTCTGAATTTAACTTTATTACACTAAGCGATAAATTCACGACAGGTTCATCAATTATGCCACAAAAGAAAAATCCAGATGCGGCGGAACTTGTGCGGGCAAAACCAGGGCGTATTATTGGTGCATTAAACGGTTTATTTATTGTTATGAAGGGACTTCCTATGACTTATGGCAAGGATATGCAAGAAGATAAGGAAGCAACATTTGATGCCTCCGATAACCTTGCACTTGCGATTATGGCAACAGCTGGAATGATTAAGGACTTAAAGGCGAATAAAAAACAAATGAGAAATGCGCTTGTTAACGGTTTTCCAACAGCAACGGACTTGGCTGATTATTTGGTAAGGGTGCTTAATATTCCATTTAGAAATGCACACCATATTACCGGTAAAATTGTTGAAATTGCTGATAAAAAAGGTGTGGAATTATCGGATTTATCACTTGCTGAAATGCAAAATGTTGAAAAGAGAATTAAAAAAGATGTATTTGATGTGATATCGGTTGAATCATCGGTTAAATCAAGAACATCGTTTGGTGGTACGGCACCAAGGAATGTCCGGTTGGCTTGCAAGCGCGCAAGGACAAGATTTTTAGGCAAGAAAAAATAATGAGATACGAAAAATAATGAAAAAATTAATCTTACTATTATTTATTAGTTTTGTAATTTCTGCATGCGGAAAAATGAAAAAAATGGATATTGATATTGGTGATACACAAACTTTAACTTGCCTTGATACAACCGATAATGCGAATGATTGTTAAGGAATAATTATGCCAACAACTGTATTTAATTATAATGGTGCAAAGCTGTCAACGGGCGGGGTTGATTTACAAACTTTGGCTGAAAAATATGGCACGCCATTATATGTTTATAATAATGACCATATCATTGATAATTATAATACATTTATGAATGCATTTGATGGTAAATGTGTTGCCCATTTTGCATTAAAATCAAATTCAAACCAAGCTATCTTAACGGGACTTGCCAAAGCAGGTTGTGGTATGGATATTGTTTCTGGAGGAGAGCTTAAGAGGGCACTTATGGCTGGTGTTTCTGCGGAAAAAATCATTTTTTCTGGGGTTGCAAAATCAGATGAGGAATTAAGTGATGCTTTAAAAGCAGGAATATTACAGATTAATGTTGAATCTGTGGAAGAAATCCATCAATTAAACGAAGTAGCACGTGGTATGGACAAAGTTGCCCCAGTTGCTTTAAGAGTAAATCCAAATGTTGATGCGGGCACACACGATAAAATTTCAACGGGTAAAAAAACAGATAAGTTTGGTATTGATATTGAAATGGCACCAGATTTATATCAGCAAATGAATGCAATGGATAGCATTGATCCGGTAGGTATTTCTGTTCATATCGGTTCACAATTAATGATGGTGGAACCATTTGTTGAATCTTATAAAAAGGTTGCTGAGCTGGCGGAAAAATTAATTATAAATGGAATTGATTTAAAACGCCTTGACTTAGGTGGTGGTTTGGGAATTTGTTATGACAGAGCAGATATTCCACCAGATGTGAATGGGTATGCAAAAATGGTATTTGATAATGTGGGGCATTTAAACCTTGATTTACATTTTGAACCAGGCAGATTATTTGTTGGTAATGCGGGTGCATTAATTGGTCGTGTAGAAAATGTAAAATCAAACAGTGTGAAGACTTTTATTCTTGGCGATGTGGCAATGAATGATTTTCTTCGCCCCACACTATACAATGCATATCACCAAGTTTTACCATTAAAAGAAACATCGGAAACAATTACAGCGGACTTAGTAGGTCCAGTTTGTGAGAGCGGTGATTATATTTGTAAAGATAGAATTCTTGGTAAAATGGTGCGTGGGGATTACTTTGCCATTATGTCAGCAGGGGCATATGGAATGACAATGTCAGACAATTACAACACCAGACCAACAGCCCCAGAGGTATTAATTGTTGATGGTAAAGATTATTTAGTTAGAAATAGGCAAACAGTTGAAGAATTAATAGCCAGAGATATAGTTCCTGATATATTTTAAAAACCCCTTGACTCTGTAGGTGATTATATTTATATACATACTAGATTTAAGGCTGTATAGCTCAGTTGGTTAGAGCACTCGCTTCATACGTGAGGGGTCATAAGTTCAAATCTTATTACAGCCACCATATTTTATAGATTTATTAATCTATTATAAAAGGTAATACCAAAATACAAAATGTAGTCGTCGTCCTATCTTTTTTTATAACAAGGGGCAAACGAGCTAAGCGAAGTTCATTCCACATAATCTAAAGCTAGAATCAACTTAAGGTGCTTTGGCAGACAGCATATGCTATTTTATAAAAATTATTGATCTTTCGCATATCTTAATATAAATAACCCAATGGCAAAAAATAATAGTACAACAGACAACCCCAACCTGTTTGATTGTGTGGCTGCGGTAATGATACCAATTGATAATGGGGCAAGGAATCCCGTTGCCTTACCTGAAAATGCAAACAGCCCAAAGAATTCAGTCATTTTATTTTTCGGTGTAATGCGTGCCATCATTGTTCTTGATGCGGACTGGGCAGGACCAAAGCAGAGTCCAAGTAAAATTCCAAATATCATAAACCAGTATTCACCTTTTGATGTCATAAATTCAGCTCCAGTTTTTTCGCTAAATTTGATTAATCCAAAAAACACAGATGTTGGTGTAATTGAAATAACACCCAATAATGCAACAAATAATCCACTCACAAAAATGTTAATTGTTTTTTTAGAGCCTATTGCATCGTCAAACCAACCGCCAATCAAACATCCAAAATAGGCGACAACATTTACAATTATTGCGAATATTCCAAGTCCTGTCGTATCCCAATTAAATGTAGCCATTGCATATATACCAGAAAATGCAATTACTGCTAATATTCCATCATTATAAAATGAACGAGCAATTAAGAATATACAGATGTTTTTATACTTTCTTACATTTTTGAGTGTATCTTTTAAATTTGAAAAGCCAAACTTTACAACATCCATCGTTGCAATTTTTTGTACTGATTTGTTTGCGTCTTGTGTAAATATCATTAGCGGAATTATAAATACTATTAACCAAGCACCCGCCATTATGGCGGAAAACCTTTCCGGTTCATATAATGATTTATTCAGCCCAAACAATGGTTGTTCCGCCCATATAAAAAACAACATTAATATGAACAATGGCACCAATCCGCCCACATAACCAATGCCCCAGGCAAAGCCAGACAACCTACCCATTCGTTTTTCTTCAACTATGACTGGTAACATTGAATTGTTAAAAATAAGTGCAATTTCAATGGCAATAGTGGCAAGCCCAAATGATAACATAGGAATATAAATATTCCATCCTGGCATTGCATACCACAAGCCAAAGCACGCAACCGCCCCGACCAATGCAAACATAAATACCCACGGTTTTCGTGGACCCCTTACATCGGCAATTGACCCAAAGATTGGTGATAAAATTGCGATTAATCCGGCACTTATTGCGGTTAAATAGCCCCATATTGCCTGTCCATCAACCGAATTACCAATAACCACATTGGTAAAATACGGTGCAAATATAAATGTTGTAACAACTGTAAAGAATGGTTGATTTGCCCAATCAAACATTGCCCAGGAAAATTGGCTTTTATTCCATTGTGTAATTTTTAACATAAAGTCAAAATTAGCAAAATAAATATTGAAAGTCAATTGTTATGTGAATTTATGTTGAAGATTTAAATTTTCTGTAAATCATAATACTTGCGCTATGTAAATATTTTTGATAAATTATAATATAATATTTTATAAGGAGAGAGAATATGAAAAAATTATTACTAACAACATCTGCATTAATGTTTGCTGGTTCTGTATATGCGAGTGACACACCGGTAACATTTTCTTATAACCAAGAAAAAGAAAACAATGGGCAGTATCAAAAACGTAAAACAACAGATATGGGGGTTGAGGCAGAGGTTGGCAAAATTGCCGGCGGTACGTTAACAATTGGTTATATGAAGCGTAAAGAAGACCGTAATAAAATCTTATCACTTGGTAAATTAACTGGTACAGAAAAAGCTGATATCTTAAAATTAAGATATACCCGTATTCAGCCATCTTGGGGTTTCTGGGGCTTTGGTGTTGCAATGGGTAATGCGGATAACGATGTAAAAATAGCATTTAATGCAAATCAGGGTTTAGGTGGCTTGGCTGTTGCTTATAATAGTGGAGCTAACCATAATGCTGGTGTTAGTGCGGTAAGTACTGCTCTTGGCACAACTGGTCTAAGTGGTGCGGCTTTACAAGCCGCAACAACCAAAGCAATTAAAGGTATGAAAGCATTATACAATACTAATACTACTACGGGGAAACTTGATACAACTAATCCGCGTACAGGTAAAACTCAGACTGGTAAGACCACATCTGACCTAACAGCTTGGTCCGTATTTGTGGGCACCAAGGTAACCGTTGCCGGTGATGTTGATATTATTCCAATGGCACAATATACAGTTAAGAAAAAGACTTTAAAAGCTGTTAATTTAACCGCCACTGGTTCTGCGGCAACAAACTTTGCCCTAACAACTGGTAAACAAAAATCATTGGATTTATCCGTAATGGCACGTAAGCCAGTGGGTAGCGGTGTTGCCCACGCCAAATATACTATGGTTGATACAAAGGGTACGGATATACTTTATACCATAGGTATGGGTGTTCCTGCACCAGTTGCTGATAATCCAGAAAAACGCCGTGGCTCATCTTGGGAAGTTGGCTATAAAGCTCCAATTACTGATAAAGCAAATGTTGTTGGTACTTATTCCCAATACACTAATGGTAAAACCAAGGTTAAGATGACATACATTGGTGTTGGTTATAAATTCTAGTTTTATTGGTCAATAATATTCAAAGTGGTGGACTTAATGACTACTTAATGGGGTTATTTTATACAGGAACAAGAATGTTCGTGTATGGATCAATTTACTGTACGAATAAATAATGGAATTATCAACGAACAAAGTTGACTTAAGCATCCTAGTAATGTCAGAGTAATTGTGTTGAATGTGATGGTGAATCATAGATAATATTTACTATATTTTTTATAAAATCATCGTCAAAATTTTGATTTTTGAAAACAAGCGAAACACAAAATCAAGAACCTATAAGGAGCTTTGATTAAGAGAATAAAATCTTTTCAAAAGTCAAAAAAACCCATGAAATTAGGGGCTTTTCAATGATTTTTAGTGTTAAATAATTTTGCTACTACAAGAAGTTAAGGGTCTAAGGGTAAGAACTTAAAAAATCAAAACTTATATTTCCACAAGGAAAAAACAATCAAAAACCAAATACGAATATTTCAAATAATGCAATGAAAATGCTAAGAAAAAAAATTAATGAAGAAAATAAATCTTAAATTTTGTCATATTTCTTTCCTAAAATAACTAAAACTGTTTTTATTATAATTTTTATGTCATATAATAAAGATTGGTTATCAACATATTCTTCATACATTGCAATTTTTTGTGGTAATAATACATCAATGTAATATTGTTGTGGATTATCAACCTTTGATAACAATTGTTCTTCATTGCGAAAAACAATTGATGAATTACCAGTAATGCCCGGGCGAACTGAATAAACCTTTGCCCAATGTTCGGTGTAGTATTTAAGGCGTGATTTTAATTCAGGTCGTGGACCAACCACCGACATATCACCCATCAATACATTAAATAGTTGTGGTAATTCGTCCAATTTAGTTTTGCGAAGAAATCCACCAATTTTTGTAATTCGCGAATTATCACCCAAATCGGCAATATTTTTGACAGGGGCATTTGTCATTGTACGAAATTTATACATTGTAAAGATTTTACAATTTTTACCAACACGGTCTTGTTTGTATATTATTGGCAAGCCATCAATAATTATAATTATAATTGCCACAACCATAAACACCGGCAATAAAACAACAATCGCTAATAGCGATATAATTATATCAAATAATCTTTTCGTTATCATTTATTAAATCCTTTTTAAATAACCTAAAAAGCATAAAACAATTTTTAAAATTATTCAATTGGTTCTGGGTCAATGATTTTATTATTTTTTATAACACGAACGATTTTGGATTTTGCTTGTTTATTATTAATTAATTGGTTTGAAAGAATATAAGAATTATTCGGTTGCATATTGGCATAATCTGGTTTTTTACCTGATAAACAAGCAAATACTCGTGGGAATAAGTTTACAGGGGTATATTTTTCTTCGCCTAAATATTTACATTTATTAGGCCAACGAACGGCAAATAAAATCCCAAATCTTTTTATTATTTCTTGTTCATAGTTATGATTATAATGTTTAAACAAATATCCAATTGACGAACCATGATCTGCCTGAATAATTATAATTGAATTAGGGTCATTTGCATCTATATAATTAATAGCCTTTTTTATATCATTGCTTACACAAGATATTTGTTGCTTATGCCCAATTAAATTATAATAATTATCTTTATTATCAATACAATCAATTACATTGCCGTGTGCCTGAACTGAATGTAAATATGTAAACAAAGGCTTTTCTGTTTTAATATTTTTTAAATTAGTATAGAAATAAGGCTTAAATTTTTTATCATTCTTTAATATATTATTTTTAAGAGCAAGAAATATAGCACCAATACGAATATAATAAACAAACGAAGTTAAATCTTCACTAATTGTGAATATATTAACATTTTTTTCCAGTGTATTAATATTTCTTCCCCATATATTGATATCATAACCATTTTCAATAAAAGTTTTTACAACAATATTTTTGCCATTTGTGATAATAAGGTCGTCTTTTACTTTACTATGTTTTACAACACCAATATGTTTCATAGTCAAAGTAGAAGCCATTGATAAATACGAACTGCCATAATTGGAATAAGCATTATTATAAACACTAAATCCTTCATTTTTTAAGAAATCAAATATTCTACCATGAACATCATCCGTAATGCCATCATTATCCATTGATTTTTTTGAAGGATATGCATCAGGCACTAAATAATAAACACTTGGTGTTTTTTTAAATTTATGTTTAACAGATAATTTATCGTATTGTGCATTTATTTTAGCAATAAATTCCTCACTCTTATATGCCTTTGATGCGATGTTAAATATATTTGATAAAATTAATACAGAAAAAAATACTTTGCCAATTTTTAAGTCCTTGTCAAAATACAAAATAAACGAAAAAATTAAGGTAAATAATAACATATATCCAAAATAATAAACTAGTGTATGCTCATAGAAAAAACCAATCGCTAAAATTAACGAAAAGACTAGTGAAAAAGGTATAGTTAAGGCGATTTTACTGCGGTTTATAAAAAATTTATTCCATAAATATGTTAATATAAAACAACCAAATAAAAATAATGGTAATTTCCAACCAAAGTTTGCCAAGTGCCAATTGTTATTATAGAAGAAAGCCGCCAATAGTAATGACGGTAAAGATGATAAATATAGTAATTTTCTCATTTATTAAATCCTTTTTAAAAATGCATTGATTGCATATTTGATAGAATATATAATTGGTTTAACTTTATTACAAATCATTTTTTATATTTATAGAACTAATAAAAACTAAATCTTCATATAATTGTTCATAAATCTTTTTCTTGCCCAGAATAGTTAATATAACTTTCATAAAAAATTTAGGAATTGGTATTAAATTATAAGGCACTGCATATTTGTTTCTTAATCTCATAATAATTTGTTTTGTTGAAACTGGATTTTCTGCAAGAAGCTGTAATCCATTATACTTTTCAGGATACTTAACAGCATAAGTCATAAATTTAGCAAGAAGTTCAACAGAAAGGATAGACCTTTTATTTTTTGTCATAGCAAAAGGTAAGGGAATTTTAGTTTTAGATATTTTATCAAGAATACCAAAATTACCAGGTGCATTATCACCGTAAACTAACGGTAAACGAATAACACTAACATCTACACTATGATTAGCTTTATCTAAAATATAAGATTCAGACATAAGCTTAGCTTTTGCATATGCAGTTTGCGGATTTGTTTTTGTATTAATATCTATTTCTATTGAACAAGAATTAACACCATATACAGCAACAGTACTAATAAATATAAACTTTTTAATTTCAGATTGTTTTGCAATGTCAAATAACTTTTTTGTAGCGTTATAATTAATCTGATTATGTGTATTTTCACTTACTGAATTATTATGGGCAAGTGCGGCTGTATGAATAACAATATCAATATCTATTAACAATTCTTTATTAATCTTTTCTGGTTTTGATAAATCAAAATACCTAATCTCAACCTGACTATCTTGTTTTTTTTGTCTTTGTAAAGATATAACATCAATACCTTCATTTATTAAGCTATCAATTATTTTTTTGCCAATAAACCCACTTCCACCTGTAACTGCAACTTTTAATTTCACATTAAATCCTTTTTAATATTGCATTCATAACATATTTAATAAAACAAATAACTGCACTTAATTTATTAATATAAGGCTGTTTTATATACAGTTTAAATATGCGTAGTGCCATTTCAACTTTATTGCCTGATACTTGTCCGCTGTGTATACGGTATGATGCAAGTATTTGTTTTATTCCTAAAACAGTTCCACCATTTCCAAGCACATCAATCCAATACATAGTATCTTCTCTTTTTGGTTCATTTTTAAAATAAACTTTTCCTAGTGTTTTTACATTTAACATTACCGTATCCATATTAATACAAGTATTGCCCATATAAGATTTAATTGTGAATCTATCAAGTGGATAGACATCGCCCTTTATTATATTATCATTTTCACCGATATAATTATATCCGTGTGTTGATACATCACATTCATTATTTTGCATAAATTCATATTGAATTTTTAATTTATCCTTATGCCATAAATCGTCCGCATCCAAAAATGCGATATATTCGCCCCCAGCTTTTTTAATGCCAATATTTCTAGCCCCAAAAGCCCCCATATTGTTTGGTGTTTTAAAATACTTAATCCGTTTATCTTTTTTAGAATATGATTTTATTATATGGGATGTGTTATCAGTTGAACAATCATCAACAATTAAACATTCCCAATTCTTATAGGACTGTGCGATAACTGAATCCAGAGTCCTTTTGATATATTGTTCACAATTATATGCGGGAATGATTATTGATATTTTATACATTTTATTTTCCATACATAAATATATTTTTAACAATGAATCCAACAATCATTCGCAGTC
>JAOBRB020010910.1:0-16310 GCA_027575285.2 Zoanthus pulchellus | reverse complement strand
ACACGTTTGGGAAATTCTCGAGCAGATCATTGAAGCACTCGACTGCGTCTTGTGCTTCACTGATCAGCTCTCGAATTCTCCCAAACGTGCACCTCGGTTTTCATAGCGCTATGAAGGCACAGAAATAATGTTTTATTTCTTAAATAAATTTTGTTTACCAGGTCATTGGTGAAGTCAAAGAGTTTGAAAAAGCAGTGAAATTAGTTATTCGAGATGTTACCTTTGACAGTGATGTTGTTGTTTCAGTGTTTGAAACAAACATCAGAGTTGTTGGGTGAGTGGCTTTTTATTGCAAGATTTATAATTGTTATTCTGTTCCTATCTGAATTATGTTTTTAAAAAACTCTTGAAAATGATGTTAAAACATTTAAAGTATTGAAACTAGCAGTTCTATAGATGAGGATGAAATCGATATTTTAATTTTATAGTCTAGAGTGACTTATTTAACTTTTAAATTAATTTTTACTTAAAATGTCTTTTTCCCTTTATGGCACTTCTTTAACATGCACATTGCATTTTACAGCAATATTATTATTTATATCAGTCTGTTTTGATTAATATTTATTAATTCGTTACTCATTAAGGTAAGTTTCATGGAAGTATTGTTTTAATATGAAATTTAAAATTATATAATATATATTTTTTACTCAGTTTTTAGTGATTGGAATATGATATAATGTATAGTAAGATAAGACACCTTAAAATTTAAGCAGGGTAATATTACAGTTCAATTGAAAGAAAGAAAGCTAGTATCTACATGATACCTGTTTATATGCGGTGAAAATATATTATAATATTTAGTACAAAAGTAAAGAGAGTGACTGTGAGGTTGGGGAGAGATTTTGTGTGTGGAAGATGCAACAATCAGGTTAATGGATTTGTGGGACCTGTGGAGGAGTTGTGTGAAGAGGTGGAATCAGTGAGAGGTTTCTGTTATTTGGGAGATAGAGTGAACGCAAGTGGTGGTTGTGAGGCAGCTGTAATGGCAAGAGTGAGAATTGGTTTGGTGAAGTTCAAGGTTGTTCCAGAGAGCTGGTGAACTCAAAAAAGTTCTCGCTGCAGATGACAGGAATGATTTATTGGATTTGTGTGAGAGCAGCGATGCTTTATTGGAGTGAGACATGGTGTTTGAGGGAGAATGAGATGGCAATTTTGAGAAGAACTGAGAAAGTGTTGGTGAGAGCAATGTGTTGTGTGAAGCTGGTGGAGATAAGGAGGACAGAAAACCTAATGGAGATGTTGGGATTGAAGGAAACAGTGGTTCAGATGGCAAAGGCGAATGGAGTGAGATGGTACGGGCATGTGTTAAGGAAGGATGATAGCCATGTTTTGATGAAGGCATTGGAGTTAGAAGTGAAGGGAAAGAGGAAGTGAGGACAACTGAGGAAGAGATCGCAAATGGAGAAGGAGAGTAAGAGTGTTTGTTTGAAGAAGGAGGATGCAATGAATCGAGCAAGATGGAGAGTGGTAGTGGGAGAGATTGCTGGCAGAGTGGGGTAAATCTGGCCACCCTCTTTTATGGGGATAAAATCACATCAAGACTAGATTGATGATGATGATGTTAGAATGTTTATCTTCATAATTTATATGGGAATAGAAAATTACTAGTAAATTAAGAAAAATATGCGATATTACACAATATGGCAAATTTAGTCAGTTTAGGTTAGCTCATTTTCAAGCAAAGCTGACTTCAAAGTGTTGTAATATGTAATACTTATTATTGCTCATTTTGGTCATCATTGACAAATAAATTTAAAAATGTTTACTGCTGCATATGTTATTGAGACCCTAAAACTTTTGAATAAAATAAATGTACTTGCAGTGGTTTACTTGGTGGTCATGTGGCAGCCGTATCACTCAAGAATGCTGGTTATGGACTGTCATGGTATAAAGGAGAGTTATTAACTATGGCTAGTGATGTTGGATATAGGCTCTTGCCTGCCTTCAATACGTCAACTGGCATTCCATATCCCAGGGTATTGTAACTTGTCATTTTACCATACCATAAAATAAATTTTTGTACAACCAAGCCCACAGTGTACAGCAGTTTAATTTGTGGTAACTGTTTCAGGTAAACTTGAAGTATGGAATCCACCATCCAGACTCCAACACTGGCAGTGAACAAGACACATGTACTGCTTGTGCTGGGACAATGATCCTTGAATTTGGAGCATTGTCTCGCTTAACTGGTGACCCGGTATTTGAGGTAACTTGTTTTGACTCATTTATTACAGTAGCTTGTGGAGAGCTATTGGGATGGTTGGGGAATCACAATGTCAGGCCTAAACAGTAGAAAATTTGTAATCGATTTCCTATCGTCTCAAGTTCAGCAGGCACATTCATGCATTTATTAAGTGATCAGTAAGAATGCTCAAGATTATTCTGGTACAGCACATGTATAGTATATTAATCAATGAACAGTAGTCAAGGTACAACAGCTCCCGGCTGACACAGTATCTTACTCCAAGAGCTTACCACAGGATACCTTTGATTTTCAACATAAAAAAATTCACAAGTTTGTGGACAGGGCCCTGGTTCCACAAAACGTTGATTAACTTCGTCCCAGATTAAGACAAAGTTCAAAGATAGACTTTGTTGTGTTTACAAAATACTGTTCAGTAATAAGTTAAAATCATAATTCCAGCCCAAAGGAAGCTATTGAAGGGAGGAAACTGGAACACGGATTAAGAAAATTTATACCGGGTTAGCGACAAAGCCAGTATTTTCCAAATAAAAGTATGTAAAGTTTACTATTTTATATTTTTGAACCGTATTTCGTTGATTGTTTGGTTTTTTCTGGAATGCTGTCTTCTTTAATTTTGGCAATTTCCTCTTCTGTTACTTTGGCAAAACGAGCCACCATTTTTTTTAAAAAAAGCAAAAAGCTATAGTCACTGACCAGTAACTATAGCTTCAGAGACAGTGAATCATGACCAATCAGAATGCAGGAAAATCAATAGTCACTTCGAAATTTATACTAAAACAATATAGTTGATGTTCGCGGGCATAAATATGTTTTGGGCCCGACTCAGGCTCATTTTAGCCCGAGCGCAGCAAAGTTATTATAACTTTGGAGAGCATTTAGCACAAAAGCAAGAACATTTTGCTACTTCAGAAACGCGGATATTTATTTAATGAAAGTTGTCTTCTAGCGGCGGCTCTAATATATTAGAGCCCGCCAAAATGTCCGTTAGAGCCTGGATAATATGCCACAATGCTCACCAAAGTTAATATAATAAATGGTTATACAGTGTTATAAAAATTTAATGTATGTTGTTTTGAAAGACAACAGATTGTTGGGCTTCTGCTAGTTCTTGTGACTGAGGTATAATGTTTTTCATTCACTACTCAAGACAGGTAATTTTGTCGATACAGTGTATATTATACTGGTTCATTTGAGACAAATAGTGAATTAATGATTGTTGTCATTTCTAGTAATCCAAAGATTGTGGTTAACAACACAAATAGAATAACAAAGCATGCCTTAAGGTTTTTTCAAAAGTAATTCATATTAATAAGGCATTTAATAAAAACGACAAACTTTTTTAAAGCATACATGTTTCGGCTTAACTCTAAGCCATCTTCAGTGCAAATAAACTAGTTTACAATGTTAACGGAAAATATTATAGAAATATAATACAGGTGAGGTGATACTCAATGAATAGATAAACTAAATAAAAAAAAACAGTAATTGTTTATTTACAGTTGACTGTAAATCCAAATACACTCGCTCTTGCTTCACTGTCCTAGACAGGGCCAACTCGCCTTTCTCTCTCAAACTCAAAGAAGCCTTATACATACACAAATACAAACCAGACCTTAACAAACAAATCCAACATTTTAATACTATTTTTCGGTTGTAATTTATGTATTTTTTACTCATTACGCATATCCTGCTACACAGCCTAACATTGTTTTTTTTTATTTAGTTTATCTATTCATTGTTTTGGTATATTTGATATATATGATTTTTATTTACAGTACTTTCTGTGTTGAGGAAGTTTATTCATTTGTTATTGTTTATCCAGGCCAAAGCTCATAAGGCTATGGAGGCCCTTTGGATGTACAGGAGTAGGGCTACTGACCTTGTTGGAACAGTTATTAACATCCATAATGGGGATTGGGTTCGAAGAGGTAAGATTGTAATGTTTTGTTGCATTCAAAGTTGCAAGCAAACTATAAAGTTACTTAATATATGTTTTAAACAAATTCTGTTTAGAGCTACTTCATTCATCATCATCATTATCATAGTCATTATCATTTACATCATCTTCATCACGATCATCATGATTATCATCATAGGTGTAACCATCACCATCATCATTATTGTTATCTTCATTGTCATCATCATTGGTTTTGATTACATTTTGTATTTCTCATCTAGGAAGGAACTTGACGTACAACATTTGCTTTCCACACTTGCTCAAGATTCCACTGCCAACAAGTTTATAACCTCCATCACATGTTTACTTTCAACACTTTTTCCCAGTCCTTCTCACCAGTTGACATCTCTCAACTCTTACTTCCATCACCTTTCTCAACAAAGCCCTCTATTCCCTTTTCATATAATATTTTTATTATCTAAGCCAGCTTTACTTAGTCTTTTCTGCTTCAGCTTAACAAAGTTCGTCAGCTATTTTTTTTTGGGTCTAGTGCAAAAGCAATGTAAGTGACCGTTGATGAGAATCTCAACTCTCCCTAGATTATCTCTATTATCTCTTCATAACCTTTGGGAGAATTCGGTATTGCATACAAAGTCACTTACATTGTTTTTTCATTAGGCCCTTCAAATAATTTATTTCTTTCAGTTTTTCCTCTGCCAAGTATCCTGGAATGTGGCAGTCACATCTGTGTAGAACATTCATTAGTCTGATCGTCAATTGATGCCCATGTTCTGCTCCATATGGTAGAGCAGATCTCAAGTAAGCTATTCTATGGTTCACCAGCAACCTGGCTATTTCTCACTATCTTCTCCAGGCAACTACTTCTCTCGCTTGTACTGCTCTTTCAACTCCTGTTCCACAGTCCAGTACATCTTCCAAGTAGCAAAACTGTTCTATTTCCTCCAACATGCTTCCATTTTCAACCAACTTGGGGCCCTCATCATCTCCATTACCATCACCTCCTCACCCCTTCTCTTTCACACTCTTGGACACACATATAGTTCTTTGAAGATTTCACAGACTTGAGCATTCATCAATACAAGATATTCACATCTTTACTTTAGGTCACAAACTTATAAATGGTAGAACTTGCATTCTATCTAAGTTGAGCTTGCTCTGAAATGCTCCTTAAAATAATTGTTCTCATTCATATAAATAGTCGTAATGTGTTGTTCTCTTTTTGTATTGAATGAATGCAGACAGTGGCGTTGGTGCTGGTATCGATTCATATTATGAATACTGTTTCAAGGGTTATATTCTACTAGGAGAAGAAGTCTATCTTGAAAGGTTCAATAAGGTGAGTATTAAAAAAAGTGTGACAATGTAGCTGGTGGAGTTTTATTTATGATAAACTTACATAGGCTGGCTTGTAGACTTTTGTATCTTCCCAGGGTTAACCTAAGCAAACTCAAAATTTTTTCCTTAGGTGGTAAGATATGAAATTATTTAGATCTAAATATGAACACTTTCTATCATCTGATCCAACACAAACTTTATCCATAAATTTTAAGATAACCATTTAAACTCGTTATCTAAATAATTTTGCTCTAAAGCTACCTAAACATTGGAGAGAACCGGATATCAAGTGTTAAAATTCAGAATCTTGGTATAAATGAAAAATCCCAGTTGAATAAAACTTTTAATTAATAGTTATGATTGATAGTTGTTATTGCAGCTTCGTTTCATTCAGTTTTTGTTTTTGAAATTGTAATAACTTTTAATCAATAATGTTAACAGTATACACGCTTTTTAAAGAACCAATACATTTTTCCAAGGCCCATTGCAGTGCTGGACACTAACACTAGTCCACTAGCCCCGGACTAGTAAACCTTCATGGTGGGCTAGTGAACATGTGCTCCTAATAGCCCCTAGACTAGTTAGTTTTGTGGAAAAATGTATGTACAACAACTTTATAACTTAGGAAGTGTTTGTAACTGGACAAATAACAGGATGTCTGGGGAGAGGCAGAACACCTAATGGTTCCTAATTCTCTTGCGTTTTGTAGGTGCATTTTTTCTGGCTTTGTTTTGGACAAGTGGCTTGTCCTGATGGGCTAGTGATTTACTGTGCTTACTAGCCCACTTCCTAGTATCCAAAAAAGTTAATGTCGAGCACTGCATTGTTCGAAATTATTTCAGGGTTCGCACGGTCATGAAAAGT
Organism: Zoanthus pulchellus; assembly: GCA_027575285.2. Lineage (NCBI taxonomy): Eukaryota > Metazoa > Cnidaria > Anthozoa > Zoantharia > Zoanthidae > Zoanthus > Zoanthus pulchellus. The sequence continues at coordinate 9,987 of JAOBRB020010910.1, read as the reverse complement.
CATGGAAATTGAAAATGCATTTTCCAGGCCTGCAAAAGTCATGGAATGTGAGAAAAATAGCAAAGGTCCTTGAAAAGTCATGGAATTTCATTTTTTCCTTGAGCTATGTTTTTTGGTAAATAGAATGTTAATACAATTGAGGGCAACTGTACTGAGATGAAATGATGAAATTGCATTACCTTAACAAGTGTGGTGTTTTGCTCTAGATTCAAGAACGTTGCACTCTCTCTTTCAGTGTCAATAAAACGTAAATTGGCATTAAAGGTTAAATTAAAGTGTGAGAATCCCGTTTTCTTAAAGTGGATTCTTTGATTTCTTGATATTTATGATTCATGGAAAATGGCATTTGGTCACAGAAAAGTCTTGGAAAGGTCATTGAATTTTACTTCTCATTCTCAGTGTGAACCCTGTATTTGTAGCAGCTCGAATTGAAGAAAAAACATAGTAAAAACAATCAAGGCATTGCAAGCGATGCGCCCCACATTTTAGAATAAGACCGAGGAAGACATGGAGATCGCAGGTGGAGAAGGAGAGTAGAAGTGTTGGTTTGAAGAAGGAGGATGCAATGAATTGAGCGAGATGGAGAGTGGGAGTGGGAGAGATTGCTGGATGATGATGATGATGATGATGATGGCGATGGCGATGGCGATGGTGATGGCGATGGTGGTGGTGGTGGCGATGGTGATGGTGAACCTCAGCCTAAGATTGTTTTATAATTGTTCTTAAAGAAAATGTGTGGATCAGCAACTAGTCATATCCACTTAACTGGTTCTTTTATATTTTGTTAATTACAAGCTATTGATTATATCAAGTGAATTATTTTTTGTATTCTGTTGCACAGCATTATAAGTCGATCATGCAGTATATCAATCAAGGGCCCATGTTTCTCAGTGTTCAAATGCATCAACCAGAGAGAACTGCGCATGCTTACATGGATGCATTGCAAGCCTTTTGGCCTGGATTACAGGTTAGTATATTGTAAATCATGCAATACTATGATACTTGAAAATGTTACAAATTGATAAAACTTGGAATAGAAGTGCATTTAATACTTAAAATTAACCACCTCTTGTTTGAAATGTTTGATCATTGCCCTTTTAGAGGGAAGATCAGAGTTGATGTTTGGAGCCCGTTGTCTGAGCAATTCAGATGACTCACTCCTAAAGTGCGTATGAAGAAAAAAAAGTTATATTTCTTTAGAGATTAATTCAATGTTTTAAATATAGAAAGTTTCAAAGTCTTTGGATTAAATGCCTCTAAGATATAAATTTGGTTTTGGGCTACACTGTAATGACTGGCTAGCTCATTTTGTATTCGAGTATAGAGTTTTTTGTTTCTGTGACGTATTTTTGTACGGAGTAAGTTTGACTGATTCACACTCAAGGACTGTATTTCACATTCAATACATTGGTGTGTTTGTTACAATCACTCTGTTCTTTTGTACAATCATTCTGTGCACGTTAAAAATTGTACAAGTATATATCTCTAAAAAAGTTAGGGTGTATACATTTAGATATTTGTAGGATTTTCGTTAAATGATTGAAACTATAGGACGTTGTAATTATTTCTTTTACATAAATCTTATGTTCCATACCTTTCACTACTCTACTGTAACTTCTATGATAGTACAACTAATTAGTTTCATGTTGACACAGTTCGTGACTTTCGTTAGCTTCTTTGTCACGCCTTGTTGTAAAGTTATGGCTAACATTACAATCAAGTTTTCTTGCTATCTTTCTTACAGTTTACATAGTCGTAAAATATTGTAATGTTTATGTGTTTCAGACCCACACTTCCGTTTAAGAACAATTATTTCTAGTGATGATGTATTTTATTTTCAGCATGTTTGGAAGCAAACAAAATAATGCGTGACATTTGCTAGTTTGAATTTTAATGGCAGCCACAATGGAACTTGAATCTTTCCAGAGGTGTAGCATCTCTGCAATTTGTTTTAACTCTCTGAAATTTAGCTTGATTGTCTTTTTTATGATGATCTTTTCAGGCTACCAAAAATATTTTTTACTTCGTAGGCACGCACTTTAAGAACAGCTTTTACTTCAGTTATTAGCTTTGTGCTTTTCTTAACCCTTTCAGTCCCAGTTCAATTATTAAGTTCTCCCAACTTGAGACCAGACTTTTTATTGAACAGGTAAACTTGAGAGAATTTCACTTTTAATATTCAGTAGTTTACTCAGGATCTTAACCCTTTCAGTCCTAGCTCAATTAGTAAGATCTCCCAACTTGAGACCATATTTTTTATTGAACAAGTTTGAGAGAATTTCACTTTTAATCTTCAGTAGTTTACTCAGGGTCTTAACCCTTTCAGTCCCAGTTGAATTATTAAGATCTCCCAACTTGAGACTATACTTTTCATTGAACAAGTTTGAGAGAATTTCACTTTTAATATTCAGTTGTTTACTTTGTTTGATCAATTTTCATTTTCTCACTACCAAATGTCTTATTTTGTATTTTTTATGTAACGAGAAGTTGAATGTTGATAAATGATGTAGAGTGAAAGGGTTAAATTGCTATGGTCAAACCTTTCAACCGGTTAGAGTTGATTAATCCATAGGTTTCACTTATCTGCCAAATGCAGAGTTGCAACTAATCTTATCAGTTTGCAATACTATATTTAGTTGCTTTTGCTAGTGATCTCATTATAACCTGTCGCTTGTTAAAACTAAATTACATAAGTTTTATCTCACATCCGCGTATTTAACCCATTTATTGCTATCGTATTGTATTATTTTCTTAAGAAATTCTGTATAACAGGACTCGTACATTGTTGTGATTTTATTACAAACATATCTACATCTTCTTCTAACACATCTCTGTTTTGTAGTAAATGAGTTGAAATGCCCTGAAAAAGATCTAACACTCTAATTGTTAATTTTGTGCTTTCCTTAAACTTTCCAGCCTAATTTTGATTAAGTCATAAGCTTTCCTTACTCTCAAAAATCTCTTTTAATTTGATGCTTGCTAGCAGGAACACTAATGTTGATGGGCTACTTGTCTTTATGAGTTTACAGCCAGTTCCAAACTCAGTTTTTGGACTTGCTGGCTGGCGAGTTATATTTGATTTTGTGAACAGGTAGGACATTGGCCAGCAATAGTGAAGTGATAACCACATGCGTACGACACACTTTGACAGAATTTTGGTGCATTTTTTTATCAGTTTTTGTGATAAAAACAATGTAGCTGAAAAAATTTAGGAAGTATTCATTTTACCAAGAACGTTTCTTGATGAAGACAATGCACTTTAACGAGTCTTTGAGTAGCACTGATACAAGCAAACTCGTGTCATATTTTACAGTGGACTTTTTAAAATAAATTCTTTTTAATATTAATTATTGTCATGATCACACAAGGTTTTTAAAACTTACAACTGCAAATTTTGAACATTAAAGCAGCACTTTCAATTTTAAAGAACATCAAAGACAATTGTTAATGCTTATATTTCAGATTGCTTATTATCTCACTGTCTTGTAACATAATGTAACACATGAATTCGCATCACTCTGCTTGCAGCGTTTCACTTTCTGTTAGAAACTTCTGGTGAGAAGTATAACAATATTTGTTGTTTAAAGGTATTGAAAGGAGATCTGCACAAAGCCATCGAGACTCACCAGATGCTCTTTGAAGTAGCCAAGAAACACACATTTCTTCCTGAAGTAAGTAACTTTTGATTTCTAAAAAAACTTTGTTAAAATATAGAGATTGTTTTTAAGGTACGTTAAAATTAACTCTTGGTTAAGGAAACTTTACAACTTTACCTTATAACATATCGCTTAGATATTTCTTGAATAAAACTTGTTAATTCCAAATTTACAGGTTATATCCGACTCTGAAATGTTGGGAACGAAACCATGATATAAAAATTTAACTTTGGGTTTTCAATAATCTGTTTTGAACAAATGGGCCCAGAGCTCAGTTTTTCAAAAGTTGATCACCATTAACTACTAGCTTAGATATTTCATTATTCTTTCTATGAGTTTCTGTTTAGTACTTGTTACTTTTATTGTGGATTGGTAACTTGAAGGAAATCTGATTAATGTTTTTAAAACAAGTATCACAATAGGGCATTTCTGAGTTCCCTTGTACCTCTGTTTCAAAGCGAGTCTAAATGCGAAGCCATTCTTCTGAGTATGACTTTGATTTGCATGAAAATGAAACTGAATGTAGAACTCATTTTCATAAGAAAGGCCTCACACTTAGACTCATTTTGAACGATAGGCACTTGTAAGAGAAATCGGAAATGGCCTACTTGTTTTTTGTTTGATTTTAGAATTCTCTAGACTTGGCATAATACGGGTTAAACATGCTATTTTATTAGTGTAAAGGTTTGATTAACTAAAACACAGTTCAACAGGAACAACAACTCAAAGAACCACAAACTGACATCTCCCCTTATTAATGACAGAGCTTATGAAATCTAGCAACAGAAGGATCAGCTTAGCTGTAGTCAGAGAATCATTCAGAGGTTTAAATCAAAACCAACATAAAACAATAATTGTAATTGAAACTTGTGTAAAATACACAGTAAAATGTATTTAATAATCTGCACCATCATTGTTTCAAATAGTTTGAACCCCCACTATGTTGAACTATTCCATCTTTCCTTGAAAAGTAGTGTTTTTAACTACTTCTTTATCCTACAGGCATTTACTACTGACTTTGAGGTTCATTGGGCCCAGCATCCTTTGAGGCCAGAACTAGTTGAAAGCACTTACTTTTTGTATGAGGTAATGACAAATGCTAGCTAAAATCCTTAACAAGCCAGCTGGCCCATGGAGCCGGCACTTATGTCCAATTTCTGTAGTGTTAAGCCGATGAAACTCCCTGAGGACAGGTTAGATTGCAATAATCACTGGCTGCCAGCTGCCAGCCAGGACTGTGTTTTGCAAACTAGGAAAAACTCTTTGTTAAAGCTTCTCGTATTTTCATTCCTTTTGTGAGTTTTTTAAATGAAAGCGCTTTTAAAAGGACAGCCATGTTTAAACGTAAGTTCCTTGTTGCAGGCCACAGGTGATCCATATTACCTTGAAGTTGGTAAAACTATTATTGAGAAGCTCAATGAACATGCCAGGGTTCCGTGTGGTTTTGCAGCTGTGAAAGATGTCCGCACTCTAAGTCATGAAGACAGGTAAAGTGGGTCATAGTATGAAGATCAGTCAGTTGGTTTTTCTCTAATGAAATACGGCTAAAAATCTTAGTCTTGAAGGCAAAAGGACCTGAAATAGACGCGATCCTCAACATGAAAAAAGTAAGAGGTGATATTCTTAAAATCCTAACAATTCAGAAAACCTCAATTAATGTGAGACGGAGAATGCCAACGTCATCTCTAGCTATTTTAATGGAGCACTGAATGCTAAAACTAACCTATTTTTGTTTGAATCTATTTTTGTTGTCGATTAACGGAAGGTTCCAGTCTAAACCCAAAATATTGACCCTTGCTCATCATAGAGCATCCGACTAGAACACGGAGGGTCGTGGGTTCATATCCCATCTGGAGCTCGGATTTTTTCACTCCTAGTTTCTCCTTATCAGTAATATTATGTAATTATTGTTTCACGTTAATATACTCGTTTTGTAGCTAAGGCAAAATTGTTAAGCTACACAATTGTTTGTTTTTGTAAATGTCATGTAAAATAAAACACTAAAAAACTCTTTGAAGGTTTAACAAATAGCATTGACTTGCCTTTTTGCTAGGATGGACTCTTTTGTTCTGGCTGAGACATTCAAGTACCTCTACCTGCTGTTTACTGATAGGGAGGACCTGACTCTGGATATCCACAAGTTTCTCTTCACAACAGAGGCGCACCTCCTACCTCTTCACCTATCTACTGTGTCCGTCAATGAAACGGCTACTCAGGTTAATATTATGTTAACAAGTCTAATGTATCTGTCATTGGTTTGAGTATCTAACAAGCTAAATACTAGTCTTCTTCAAACTTACAAGAGTCATATAGATGTAGAAAGCAGGAGGGTGGCAAAAAGGTCACATAATTGGTCCTTTGTAACTTCACTCCCGCAGAGTACCACAGTGCTCCACCCAATAATAATCAATGTACTTGGTTCTTTAGTTGCTCGTTTGGGCAAGCAGGTATTCCTTGATGTTATAATGTTAAGTAAATTGACGATTCTACCGCAATCCGTGTCAATGACACTATGTTATCACAGAATATTCGTTATTATATTAAGTTTGGCGAGCATTGTGGCGTATTATCCGGGCTCTAACGGACATTTTGGCGGGCTCTAATATATAACCCAAAACATATTTACACCCGTGAGCATCAACTATATTGTTATAATATAGCTCTCACTTCGGCAACCTTATAAGTAGTAAAACTTAATCGTATTTTCTGCAAAGAAAAGAGAACTGTCCTTATTACATTATAGGTAGTCACAGATCTGATCTTTTGTTATTTGTTAAACAGCAACTGAGGTATAATTTAACTCTGAGCCCTGAGAATGAGCACGAGTACACCTGCCCACACAACAGACACAAAGGTGGCAAGACCAAGTTTGCTCAGGAGATTCGCCTTAAAGCTCGACCAAAACCCCAGGGTAGCTGTCCAAACAAGCAATCAGTGCCTTATCAAGCCAAAAAAAGCAGGTAGCTTTTCAATTTTGAAATATTATAATCAAAACATTTGAACATAAAGCTAAATACGCCAGATACTCAACGACTTAAAATGACTATTCAGTAAGTATTTTAGGAGTGATGTTTTGTAATAAGGTTTCTGTGATGATTGCAGATCGCTGCGTTTGAGGGCCGAACAGTTTGTACCGAGCAACAAGAAGCACCTGGAGATCCTGAAGACAATGGGAATATCAGTTGTACAAACCAAAGAGGGCAGAATTCAGCTGATGCACACAGCATCGTCGGTATGAGCTCTTAGAATGAAGTGTTTATCTGGAATTAAGTTTGTCCCTTTTAAAGTTTTCCAGTGAGATCATACATCGTTAGGTAAATCTTTTACGTGCCATTTGTTAAACGGATGAGAGTCTTTGACTCCCCCTGGATAGGACACATCACAGGTTAGCTCCCAGCAGACACTGGTTCTCTTTTAAGGATAGAAAAACTCTAGCTCTAGTGCAATTGGATTCAAAAATACAGTGTCAATGTTAATGGCTCAAACATTAGTATTTGATACAAAATTTAAATGTTTTTATATGGAACAATTATTCACCGAAGTGGAAGTGAATAGTGGTGGATATCTGCCGAGCCGCGAAGCGTAACTAATATACTAAACAAGCTGAACAACTAGTGGATCAAAGACTAACTCTTTTTGTTATAAGAGCTAGACAACATACCAACAACTGCTCGGAAAAAAATGTTTCGTCGTGCGATGCATGCGCGCTCACAAGGTCACGTGATACGAAAGTCATGTGATCTTTCGAAGAAGAAGTCGTGAAATGAAACGAAAAATAAAGATCGGTGGTTTTCTCTAAAGGAATTGTTTTTAGGGGATCTGACAGAGTATTCAAAGAAAAAGTCCAGTTCAAACCTCGAATGTTTTGCTGGAAACTAGTGCCTGGAAGATTTACAGAAAGTGCAGCCATGAGATGTGCCATCTGGATTCAAGTCATGCACAAGTTGTAAGCTCTCCTTTTGTAACTGTTGAGCTTTTCTATTGTTTTTCTATTGTTTTTCTCATCCGAAAATGGAATGGATGTACCGTAAGTCAGTTCCTCTGTCGCCTCTTGCAGAGAATTTTCAAAAAGTTTTTGAGGGTTTTGTTAGCTTCTGTGAAAAGATTTTCTCTCAAATAGCGGTAAGAGTAATTTTGTTTTAAAAATTTCCATCTTGCTTTCTTGCCGACAACTGAAACTTTTGTAGACACCTGTTAAATTGCTGCAGTGTCATTTCCTCAATATTTAGGTAAATTCCTCTTATTATTAAATCCTGTTGTTGTTGAAACTTATCTGTAAAACATTAGATACACGTTTTATTGTTTATATTGTAATTTTAAGCTCAACAGTTTTCGTAATTAAGTATTGTATTTTTTTTTCATTGAATACTTTTAAACCAGAATTTGTTGCCAGTTTTGTGTTTTTTGGTGTACAGCTTCCTCGTTCATTAAAAAATTTCCCCTTTGGAAACCAAAGCGAAACTGGAAGCCATTTTGTTTTGTTTTCGTGCAGCTCGAAGGTGTAGAGTCTTGGCTAACCAGATCTGAGTTAGCCAATCAACGCACTTTAATAGTACTATTCACTTGTTTGGTATATATTAGTATAGTTTGTAACTTATCTGTAAAACATCGAAATTGCGATGACTGGTAGCAGAACATCTAAACTAACTTTGACTAACTGGGTTGGTATTGGGTCTAGAGGACATGACTTGGAAGGCGCATTCACACGCTGGAACTGAACACCTGTTTGGCAGCACTTTTCGACGCTCCGCAATTTTGTTATATTTTTACTAGTTTTTGCTTAACTATTGCATTTTACATCGAAATGGCTATAAGGTACTCAAGCTTATCTTTGACAGCCATAGCAGCAAATTTTCACAATTCAGGTCGACACGCTGAGGATGTAGAGCCGGGCAATCGAAACACCAGTCATCGCAGTCGCTTATTCTACCAACTCCTGTAATTTCCTGTGATGTTTTCCACAACAAGTTAGGTTTTGAACGAATTTCTACTTCATATTTCCAAGATGGAAGTCATTTGCATAATTTTACTTGGCCGATATTAAATATTCAATCTAACACCTCATCCGTGTGTGTCACCTATTGCGGTAATAATTACTTCTTCAAACAGAACATTACATAACAACAAAAAGACCTTGCGATGTAAATTTACATATTACCAACATGTAAACAGAAGTAATCTTACGTATGTCCGGAGAAAACCCATGCCCTCAAGATACACTGCGCAATCTGTACTGTTATCGTTCTGCTGTATAAACACTCAATCCCTGCGGAACATATCAGCTGATGTAGTATCTTATATTACCGAAACAAAACTGGATTTGAATGCGTTTACAGAGACTTGGTTTACTGAAAATGACGCTGCGGCGAAAGCTGAGTGTACACCACCTTGCTATGTTTTAATTGACCATCCAAGAACTCTGCATACTGGTGGAGGAACTGCTCTTATGTGTAGTGAAAACATCAGGCTCACCAAGGAAGCTGCTGGAGAGAAAACATCTTTCGAATACTCTGAATGGATCGTTACCACCGCTAAGCTCAGACTTCGTCTTGTTATTATTTACCGGCCAACATATTCTGCGGTTCACCCTGTTTCTACCAAGGTATTCTTTGATGAATTTACGGAATATCTTGAGTTAGTCATCTTATCACAGGAACAGTTATTAATCACTGGGGACTTCAACATTCATGTCGATGATCATCAAAACAGGGACACGATTAAATTTCTGGACATTTTAGAATCTATGGCCCTTGAGCAGCACGTACCCACCCCGAACCATAAGCACAGTCATACACTGGACCCGATAATAACACGAAGCACTGATGATATTATAGAGTCACCTCCAGTATGTGACTATTTCATCTCTGATCATTTATCTGTTTTATGCAAAATAAAAGCAGTGAAACCTCAGTTCTCCGACAAAAAAGTGTCCTACAGGAAGATAAAGGCCATTCACATGGAAGCATTTAAAAATGATATCCGGGAATAACAGCTTTTACAGAATCCACCGTTGCTGTTGGATGATCTCGTGGAGTGCTATCATTCAACGCTTGTCCACATCCTGGAGAAACACGCTCCTTTAATAACTAGACCTATTGTTTCAAGACAGCGTGTTCCTTGGTTGAATGAGTCGTCAAAGAGGCCAGGCGGCAGAGGAGGAAAGCTGAACGTAAATGGAGACTTACTCAAAGTCAGCATGATTTTATTACTCGGGCTACCCCCGTAGTGGGCCCGAGTCTAGGTTTACTTTTTCGTCTATCTTTCTATCTGTCACGTCGCGTTTGGGAAAATTACCCAGAAGTCATTGTGTTTAGCTTTGCTAAAAAGGCTT
>JAOBRB020010799.1:0-16314 GCA_027575285.2 Zoanthus pulchellus | reverse complement strand
AAAAATTACCAAAGCATTTGCGTATTCTTTGCAATCCGTAAATCTTAAATCTAGGTATTTATATCATCAATTAGACTTTTTCTCTTCGCGTAAACAACTTAATTGGTATGAGGTTTATTTGTATAATACTGTGATTTATTTATTCAATCGTTTTTTCTTAATTAAATAAATGCTAGGAAAGACCGCGCGGGTCTTTATCTCAAGAGTCGGAATTTGTTTCACTACAATTTATTGCTCCAGTAGTGCTGGTTGGCAAGAAGAATCTCCAGGACATCTGCAAAACCACTGACTGGAATGGAGCTGTTCCCGAGGAAATACGGATGAGGTAGGAAAAATGGCGTAGCAAGCTACCTCTTCTTCAAGAGTTAAATGTAGCAAAATGCTTTAAGCCCCCAGAGTTTGATAAGACAATGTCAGTACAGCTAGATTGCATGTCCGGTGCTTTGATGGTTGGGTAGAGACAATGCTCATATCTAGCATTGGGTGAACATCATGAAAAAAGCTGCATTTTTGGCAAGGAGCATACAGCGGCGTATGAAATATCTTTAATTCTTGAGGATTTAAGGAAAGCGCCTTTAAAAAATCTTTCATTACTTTGTAATGCTCAAGAAATTTTATTTTGAGCTTGGAATTTAAGCACGACATTAGACGAAACAAAAAGAATCAAAGTGTTGAGTGCGTTACTTGACTATCGTATTTTTCTTGAAAATGACAGGCGACGAAAGGAGAAGCTCAAAGAGGTTATTGGAAAAACAGGAGAAGAAAGAAAAAACCGAAAGAGAGCTGTTGACAGATAAAAAAATTTAGAAAATGAGAAGATCTTGTTATTATTAAGCTACAGAAAGATTAGCAGAAAAGAAGAAGAAAATGAAAGCTTAGCAAAATATTAGAAATAGAGAAATGGCACGGCTTCGAAAAATATACAGGGCGAAAAATGTTGAAAGTAAAACTTTTAATTTGGTAATAATAATACAATACAATGAAGAATATGCTTTGCATCATAGTTTACCCTATTATCTAATTTACGTGGATGAAAAATCAAAGGATAGAACGGAAGAACCAAAATTGTTTCAAAATATATTCACAATCACGCTGGAAGAGGGTGTGAAGTAAGATTTTATAATGGCAATGGAAAAGAACTAGTCCTATTATTTGTAGGACACATAAGAAAACAATTACCTCCTCACTGTTAATTCATTGTAAATTATTTTATTTTGTAAAAAAAAAATTAAGTATTTAGTTACAAGCTAATAATGTTTTGATACTATGCAGGGATCTAAACCCAAGTCAATCAATCATTACTATAACTATCTGTCAGAAACGATCTATAAGAACCCATACTATTACTAAATTATTTATATAGTAGTAAAAAATCCTAAAATTAATTATAATGTTCAATAATGTTCAAATTATATAGTAGTAAAAATTATTACTAGGCTAACCACTTATTTATATAGTATAAGTAAAAAATGACGGCATCATAAACGCAGTCTTATTTACATTGATTCTCGTAAAATCGACGGATTGAGTTAAGGAATGTTTAATACATGAGATGAGAACTCAAATCCTGTCTGGAGGGTGTGTTTTCACTTATGAATCCATAGGGATTGGAAGTAAAGGGTTTCTCATCCGGATTAAGGAAAACACGTTTGTTGGCTACTACTACTAGCCACTAACGTTTTTGTGAGGTTTGGTGTAAATCAAATATTCCCTGTTACGCCTTAGGATTTTGTAACGTTCTCTGATGGGAATGGTTCTTGATTCACCCATAGCCGAGGGTTCAAAAATTTCTGAAAGAATGTTATTTTTCATAACAAGAAAATTATACTGTTGTGATTCTTCGTTGTTTAAAGTAAAGCCTCGTACTTTAGCTTCAATGACCCCTGTGGATGTTTGGTAACCATAATTCTTAGAGCCTCTTGAGCAAAATTCAGTGATATGATCTCCTTTCAGTTCATCTTTGAATTCTCCTAAGTATCTACCTAAAATAGGTTGATAAGTACCTTGCTGATTGAAAATGATAGAATCAGTGTCAAAATACACTACTCTCTTATCTAAACGTTCAAGTTCTGAATATAGATTAAGACGAGCATGTCAAGTTGTGAAAGAAGCTACAAAAATATTTAAATAGGGATTAACATCAATCATAGCATTGTGATTCTTATAGCGAACTTCTACACTATTGGCATCAATAGGGCTTAAGTAAGTTACTTTATGACGTAAACGTTCTAACAACAAATGCACTTGTTGAGGTTCTGTAAATTCCACAACGTGAGTTTTGTCTAAACGTTGACCAAATTTGCCCCACATACAATTTAGCATCAATTTTATTAAAAATATATAAGGCTAAAGTTATTAAAAACCTTTTCGATCAACTTGATCATCTTCAGGTTATGAAAGGTGAGTAAAAAGCATCAATTTTGCTACTGCACGTTTTTTAGGATTTTTACAAATATTGTTAAGTTCCAAATGAACACCTTCATGGCTTTCATAATCTTGCATGTGCTGTTGGCGCTGAGTTTCAGTAGTACAATTGGCTGGAAATCCTGTTGCTTCTTCTTTTAACTTTAACCAGGTATCAACATAGTTTTTTAATAGGCCTGGTCGATGATTAGGAAAGTGCCATACTTCATGAATAGTAATAACCACATAACCTTGCTGTACTGCTTTTTGTAATTTAGGAGTGCACCAAGTACCCGTTAAACAACGTTGTTGAGGGGAATGTTCACACAAGGTTTCTTTTTGCAGTAAGAGTATGTTAATGTTTTCTTCTACACGGATTCTGCACAATGGGAACGCAAGCTAACAGCCGCATCGGTAAGGTAGAACTGGATGAAATAAACTCTTAGAAGTAACATAGTGCATTTGGCAATACCAAAATATGTGCTGAAGGTAGGATCATGAGGAGGTCGATAAAAAAATGTAGGATGGCCAATGGGATAATTTCCATACTTGTTTACCTAAGGATACAGAGATGTGAAATCATAGTATTGAAGAGCTTCGTCATTGTTGGTGTACAGGCGCACAGCATTCGTACGCCCTCCAAAAAAGGCTTTGCGTGGATTAAGAGGTAGATAGATAGATAGATAGATTTATTGAACAGCTTTGCAGCCCGAAGGCTGAATTACATTTCATTTACATGGATATCAATAAATTACAACAAAATGTATGAAATTATAGTTTGAAAAAAATTTTCAAAACCTATAAACATACTAAAGAAAACTTACATTAGAATCTATATGTATATATATTAAAATTCACTATTAAAATACATCAAAATTCACTATTAAAAATACATTAAAATCCACTATTGGCTAATTACAATGTGTATGAGTTTCTTGCATTAAAATTTATAAAATTCAATTGAGTTCTAATAGTTGAGGTTGTAGGGTTATCAAAGGTTCGTTCCTTTCCAAGGTTATAAGGGCACGCGAATTTTTTTGGTAAAAGTTTGTTTAGTGTGTGTTTCGTGTTACATGCATCTCTAAATAACTTATTCCCTCTCTCCTTTCGAACAAGGACTTTAGGCCTGCTTCTTCCAAAGCTTGGAGATAACTGTTATGTGGGTATATTATTCTTAATGCACGCTTCTGACAGCACTCCAAGTCATCGGATAAGTATTGTGGTAGACTATTATGAAAAAGTGCGTATGCATATTCCATCACCGATCTTATACATGTGACGTAGAAGATTGTAAGCTTTTTAGGTTTTATTTGAGCTCGTTTTAGTTGGCTTAGAAAGTACAAACGTTTCTTAACTTTCTTAATAACTTCATATACATGGTCATTCCACTTGAGATCTTTAGACAAGGTTTTGCAAAGAATATTTGCCTTCTCTACACAGTCAATGCTTTTAGAGTTGATGTATATAGGGTCAAAATTGCCTTGGGATCGTGAAAACGTAATGCGTAGCTCTTTACATTTGTGTTTGTTGAGCTGGAACCTGTCAGCAGATACTTGATTAGACAACTCGTCGACATGTAACTGAATCTTGCTGTTGTTGTTCAGAAGTACAGTCTCAAAGATGGTAGTATCATCTACGTACTTCCACAAAGAAGCACCATCGATCGATAGGTCATTAATCATAACAGTAAAGAGCCACGGAACTAACTTGGTCCCTTGGGGGACTCCAGATGGAACATCCCCCCATTCAGAATAACAATCCTGAGAAAGCTTGACACGTTGTCTACGGCCAGTCAGGAAGTCCTTCACCCAGGCGACAATTATGTTATGTAAGTCAAAAATCTTAAGTTTCTGCATTATGATCATGTGGTCGATAAGGTCGAAGGCTTTTCGAAAGTCAACTTAGACTGCTCGAATAGTTGCACCGTTTCCATATGTTTTACTCAACCATTCATGCAGCATGCTAATAAGTGCAATGGTAGCATTAGATCCAGGAACCGTTCTATATTGATTTTGATCTACGTTTGCTAGTAGAGCAGGTTTGATATAATCCACAATATAATCTTCAGCGATTTTAGATATTGGGCGGAGATGTTTATTCACGTTTTTTGATAGGTTTCTGTTTAGGGATAGGAACAATATGTGCATCCTTCCACTACTGAGGGAGCTTTGCATCTTTAAACGAAAGATTGATTATATCAGCAATTGGCTGGGCGAGCAAGTCTGCATTTTCTTTAAGGAGCCACGCGGGAATGCCATCAGGGCCAATCGCTTTAAACGGATTAAATGAAGACAGCTTTTCAAATACAGTTAGTTCATTTACTTGAAAGGGAGAAGCTTCATGTATGGTTTGGGCAGTGGTGTTAGTTGGGAGAGGTTCAAAGTCACTCATTACAGATAAAAAGGTTTTGTTGATTATATTAGCAATATCCTTTTAGGATTTGCAATCAGATCATCTCTGCTTAAAAGTATACCAGCTCTGCCAGTTGGCATTAATGAACGCTTTATGAAACTACGTATCCCTCTTAGTAAATCAAGACATCTTTCCATCATCAGCGTGTACGCACCCACTCTTAATAGTCCAGATATTATCAAGGAGCAGTTTTACGAACAATTTGATCAGGTTATCAGATCAACCCCCCGGAATGACTTGTAATCCTGGGAGATTTCAATGCAAGAGTGGGAAGAGATTACAACAACTTGGAAGGCGTTCTCGGCAGGAATGGAGTAGGCAACGTAAATGACGATGGCCTCATGCTTCTCAACAAGTGTGCAGAGCATGGCCTCTGTACCACAAACACCTTGTTCAGGATGGCTGATAAATACAAAACCACCTGGGTGCACCCGAGGTCAAAACATTGGCACATGATTGATTTCATCATTATACGCCAACGCGACATCAGTGACGTCAAAGTGGCTCGCGCCATGAGATGTGCTGAATGCTGGAACGACCACAGGCTTGTAAGGGCCATACTGTCACTGCAAATACCACCGCCCCACAGAAATTAACCCAAGACTGTCAGGGCTTCTTACAATGTGGCCCGGCTGAAAGATCCAACTAACCTTCTCAAGTTCCAACAGCAGCTTGACGAGAAGCTGGCCTCACCCCTACAGATGGCATTGGAAATTGGTCCTTTTTCAAGTAAACCGTTGCTGAGACTGCTAAGGAGGTTCTTGGGGCAAATACCAAAATTCATGAAGACTGTTTCAATCAAAACGATGAAAAGATCAAGGAAGACCTCCATGCAAAGAACAAGGCCTATATAGAGTGTCAGAATGACCCAGCTTCCGTTTCCCAACGTGAAACCTTTAAGTCTCTGCAGGCCAAAGTGCAGTTTAATCTACGCACAATGCAAGATAAATGGTGGCAGGAAAAAGCATCTGAACTTCAATATTATGCTGATACTCATAATGCTAAAAATTCTTTAGTTCGCTGAAGTCAGTCTATGGCCCCTCTACATCAGGCGGCTCCCCTCTTTTGTCTTCAGACGGTACAACTCTGACCAAAGACGAAGAAGGGTTGAGTAAACGCTCGCAAGAACATTTTAGCAACTTGATCAATCGGCCATCATCAGTCTGCGCAGATGCACTAAATCAGATCCCTCAGCAGCAAATACAAGACACTCTTGCTGAACCGCCATCCCCCAAACAAACTTAGGCAGAGCATCTGGAAAGCACAGAATCCCTGCAGAGATCTATAAAGCTGCAGGTTCTAACACCTTGGAGGCTTTTCATGATGTTCTGCAGAGTAACTGGGAGGAGAAGAAAATGCCAAATGACTTCCGCGATGCCCTGATTGTCTCCCTATTTAAGAACAAGGGGAGCAAAGTAGACTGTGAAAATTATAGAGGCATATCACTTCTCTCCACCGCTGGAAAGATATTCGCCAGGGTCATCCTCAACAGGCTCATTACAGTCTCCAGAGGCATGTGTGGTTTCAGGCCAGGCAGAAGTACTCTTGATATGATCTTTGCAATGAGACAACTTCAAGAAAAATGCATAGAACAAAACATGCCTCTATTTTCTGTCTTTATCAATCTGACAAAGGCATTTGACACGGTAAATAAAGAAGCACTTTGGACAATCCTTGTGGGTATTGGATGTCCTCCAAAATTTGTGTCAATGATAAGGCTCCTCCATGATGACATAACTGGCCAGGTCTTTTTTATCAGTGGCATCGTGTCGGACACTTTCAAGATCAGCAATGGTGTAAAGCAGAGCTGTGTTTTAGCTCCAGTCCTTTTCAACATCTTTTTCACCTGTATGCTGTCCCACGCTGTGAAGGACCTGGAACAGGGAGTCTACATTCGTTACCGTTTGGACGTCTTATACTTCGACCTTCGCCGCCTCTCTGCCAAGACAAAGAGCTCTCTTTATCTCCTCCTAGAAGTTCTCTTTGCTGCTGACTGTGCTCTAGTGTCCCATACAGAATCTGATCTGCAATAGATGCTGCACCGCTTCTCTGATGCCTCCAAGCTCTTTGGCCTAACAATCAGTCTCGGCAAAACTGAGTTGCTTCATCAACCCGCACCATCAACAAACCCTTCAGAACCAACCACCGTAATTGATGGCACTCATCTGAAAAATGTGGAGCATTTCAAATACCGAGGAAGCACCATCGTCTATGACGGTTCCTTGGACAAAGAACTCGATGCTCGGATTAGTAAAGCGAGGCAGGCATTGGGTAGACTTCGAAATAAAGTGCTTAGCCAACACAACATCCGGCTGAGCATCAAACTGAAAGTGTACACTGCAGTGTTCTTGTCCTCCCTTCTCTATGGTTGTGAGACTTAGACATTATACCGCAAGCACATTAAGAAGCTTGAGAAATTTTACATATGAGCTCTTCGTTCCATCTTCGGAATCTGCTGGCAGGAAACCCTGGATCAAGCAAACTCTTCAAGCATCGAGTCTATGCTCATCAAGGCCCAACTTCGTTGGGTAGGACATGTCATTCGCATGGAAAACTATTGCATGCCAAGACGCTTGCTGTACGGAGAGTTTCAGCACGGAAAAAGAAACCAAGGTCGTCCAAAAAAGCGGTACAAAGACTCAGTTAAAGCAAATCTAAAGTGGTGCGAGCTCAAACCCAAGGATCTGGAGGAGTGTGTCAGCAATCGACCAGGTTGGCGAGCCACAATCCAAAAAGCTGCGGTCGCTTTTGAGGATGCTCGATTCCAGATACTCACTGCTGCCAGAAATCAACGCCATATGGCGCCTTCAGCAGTGATCACAACAATGGACTTTCAGTGCCCCCACTGTTTCAGACTCTGTGCCTCAAGACTGGGGTTGTGGAGCCACCTCCGAGTACATAGATGATGAGTTGCTGTAACGATTAGTCATCTTCGGATCCGAAGGACAATCAATATCCTTTAAGGTGGGCAAGGAATTCAGATCACTAAAGTCGATCTGTTGATACAATGATGTTAACTCGGTGTCCTTTGGTGTTCACTTTCCACTTAATGTTTTAATTTCATTCCACCAAGTAGCAGGTTTATTCTCCTTCAGGTGTTCGACCTTGAGCTCATGGAATCTGGTACGACATGATTTCCTTTCTCGATTCACATAATTTCTTAAAGCTCGATATTCGGCGTGATCTCCTTTTGCTAGCGCTTTCTGACGTGCACTGATGAGACACTTCAACTTCCGGTTTACCCAGGCGGGCTCGTTAGAATGAATGGTCTTGGACTTTATGGGGAGAAGAAAGTTAATTCCTGTGTAATTGAAAGGAATCAATAATGTCTTGCAAACCAGGTGTTGTAGATTTTTGATGAGTCCATTCACATTCCCAAATGGTACAAATAATATAGCCTTAGATCAGTAATCGTCGTTCTCTGTACAAAGAAGTTTCGTAAACTTCATCCAAAGTAAGACTTTTAAGTTGGTGATGGCGTTCAAAACAACCTAAAGGACAACAGTTAAGGCATCCATGCCAAAAACAACCGTAAAATTCATAAATGGTATTGGTTTGCGAACCATAACCATCTACTTTCCATCTTTTGTTTCCAAAAAGAACAATGTGTTCACCCTCATTACGGGCACGTTGTAAAGGGCGACCCAATTGTTGAGCTTAATAATCTAACCATTCAAATGAAACAGTTGAAAGATTCGAGCCAAGCCTTCACCCTTGAACGGTTTCTGAAGCAATGGTGTTTTCGTCTAGCCTGGATTTTCTTAAATCTCTTCAGCATACCGAAGCTGTAGTGGTGTGCATAAACGAGGTCAAAATGAGCAATATTTTGAAACTCTTCACGAATGTTTTCACAACCTGGTCGAAAGTAAGCGAACATATGAAGCACAATACTCCTGGCAAAAATAAAAATCATCATGGAAATGAGAGTTAGACCATTGTTCAAAATCTTTAAAACAATTATTGGACATGCCCTCATGATTGTAAAATTCTCTGGCTGGTAAAGGTCCCACGTAATTATGATTTTCTGGGGTATTGAAAAATTGAAGAAAAAATCCTTTTTTCAAGTTCAAAGTAGAGTCAGTCCCACAAAATCCAAAAGTAGCTGTAAAAGCATTTAAAGACAATGGAAGAAAGGACATGGAGTCTGTTGGAGTTGCCAATTTTGAGAGCTAATATTTTACCCCCATTGATAATTTGACTGTAAAAACGAGCTCTGCGTTGGTATTCTTTAATAATAAAGTAGTTATCGTAGCCTTAAAATTTATGCTCTATAACAGTTTTTTTGATTTCAGGATCCTGATGATTTTCTTCTTTTTCCTCATTTTCCTCACTTTCATCACTTTCAGGATAGTGAACTAAAGTATCAAGCCAAGAAACAAATTGACTTTCACAATCCTCACCATACCATGATTTTAAATCTCCTGTAGGTAGACCAGCTACTAGAAGGTTTGGTACATGTTGTTGTAATTGATTTGGATTATTGTCATCAGATACTTGCATAGTTTCAATGTCAAAATAAACGGTGTAATGTACTGTTTCATTTGAACGAGTTGCTGAAGGTTGCCTTTGAGGTCTATGAGGATTATAAACTCTCATACGAGAGCGTAATTCTCTTTGAAGTTGGCGTTGTTGTTGGCGTTGAATTTTTCGTTCTTCCATTTGAATAAAGCATTGGTGTTTTGATAAGTACACATACTCAAGACATGATGGACATTCAGAATAATGACATTTATGTTCAAGATGAGTTTGATCTCGGCCGTGATAGACTGATCGTTTTCCACAAAAAAACAGCGTTGAACAGTTCGGCAAACAGATATTTGAGTTGCATCAGCATTTAATCCGGCATAGGTTTTATTTTGGTGAATACTAAAACATTCAGGACCGAAAAAAGTTCTCTTACATACAGTACATCGAAATTCTGAAGGAGGCATTTGATGAGTATGACGATAAGTAACGTAATTATGACATCCATCTTGCAAGCAACGGGGGCAATGATCTTTGTTTTCTGAACAAACGTGAGCGCCTCTATTTCCATAAGCTTTAAGGCATTTAAAACAATAAGATTGAGTGAAAAATCCTGCTGCAGAGGTTACAAGGTCATAATGATTATCACGATAGTATAATATAATAGCCTTCTCTTCGGAAGAGCTATCTCCATAACGACAGGTTTGATAACAACGCGTACCATCAATAACAACCTCCCTAATTCTTCAGCTAAATGATTTGAAGCTAAACTAGCTAAACGCCTGTGTTCAAGATGGACAGGAACAACTTGTTCATAAACTCCTAAAATTTGGGATCGGCGACCAAGTATACTTCCCAAGTGAAAATGAAACAAATTTATGGAATTTGCAGAGATAGCTCCACCTTGTTGATTTGATATAGTTGATAAAGGAGGTACATCTGGGTCAATGTCATTATTAACATTTTGTAGGTTACGAATGGTGTTCCTCCAGGGCAATATGGTCATAATCTTCCACATTATTTAAAATCAGCATAATCAAAATCATCTTCCACATCAATAGCATTAAGAATTAAATTAGCATTTTGCTCACCCTAAATATAAGTGTCATAAGCAGCATTTACTTCTTCCTCGCTATCGTAGTGAGAAGTCATCCTATCTTTTTTCTCTCAAGTACATACGTTTTTGTTTACGTTGATGACGTTTCCAAACTTTTCAAGATTGAAGAAGTCCTTTATTTTTAAGGGATTTTATATACAGACACCATGTTAATGGCATGATAACCAAAACACAAAGTACAAAAAATCTCTGAAAACCCTGTGTTTTTATAAAGTTGGCTAAAAAAGATCCCCGGATGAAGGACCTTGCACCTTAGACAAGATACCTAATCCTTAAGGTTGAATGAGTGGGTATTGATAAATGGACTAAAATAGACCCGGATGAAGAATCCCAGACAGGATACCTACTCCCTAAAATGAAATGAATAGGCCTTCATAAAATTATCATAGCCCGGATGAAGACTATGTATGTAATAGAAATATATTAAAATAGGGTGAGGGGTATCTATCAGATTGTCTTTTTTAGGACAAACAATGGATATGACGTCATGAATTCAGGTCCTATAAAAGATTTTTCTCAAGTTTGAAGCCTCATTCGACTTGCTGGTATGCTGTGCCAATTGTATCTTACAATTTACTTCTCATTTTACTTTGCATTTTATTGGACGTATTTCACTATGTTTGCCTCCAGAGAAGATAATGGTAAGTTAAAAAAGTGCTTTTTATTAAGAAAAAATGTGAAGTTTATACTAATTGTTATTATTATTGTTTTTTCTAGCAAACCCTGTTAAATTTACCATCAGCGCAATTAATGAATACTCGTGGCAAATTAAGAATTTAGAAAGGCCAAACGAATTTAGTTGCCCGAAAGTATGTTGTTTCTGCAGAACACCGGCTACAAGATGCCCAGTAATAATTGGTGAAAACGAACAGGTATTCCTTGAATTGCATCAACAGGGATATTATGAAGACATGTCAGCCTATAGTTTTTATGGCAAAAAGTGCTGCTCACAAGTGAACCATGAAGAAGAAGAAGCATTGGAGAAGGACGGACTGGCCTGGTTCAAAATCAAAGAGGGAGATATGAGCTGAGAAATAACGAAGAAATGACGTTGAGGGTTGGAGAATGAAGAGCAATGGAAGAACAACCAAAGAGTCGTAAGAAAGTACCACCGTCTCTCATGGCGTGAAGTGGGGCGAGAATCGAACGTTGTTTACCAAATGATAATAAAAAAACAATTAGCGATTAGAGAGACATTGGAAGAGACCCTTGAAGAAAAGTGGTATATAGATATATTAAAAGCCATGCCAGAACGAGAAGACCTACGGAACGCCTTGATGTATGGAGAAAAATCGGGAATCCAAGATATTCATAACCAGATAAATAAATTGCTTAAATGCACCGAACTTGGCACGGTGAGTTTACTTTGTATTTTTCCTTATGTATGTGTACATTGTAACTTTAAAATTAGCACGAATTATTGTTTATATTATATAAATAATAGATTTTGTATTAGAGATAAGTTTAACGTAGGTGATTTTATATAAGATAAATTTGTTTTTTCAGATTGGTGCTTGGAGTACTAAACGGTTATATAATTGGTGTTTAGATGGTAATTTTCATCCAGTGGATGTATCTGTGAACTTATTACCTGAGGAGCCTGAAAATTTTACTTTATGTACATATAAAGTATGCGGAGATTCAACAGAGCCCTAATATTATTTATTTGATTTATTTTTTAGATTAAGGCAAAGTCAACTCAGTTGGATTTCAATCGTTACAAGCAACATTTACATGTCATGAACATTATATAAAAATGTATTTATAAATGAAGTACATTTGAGTGTATTGCGTTCGACAAGTACAGATTTTTTGTATGTCCTTTGGGAAACAAAACGCGGTTAATATTATAATTTATTGTATATGTAACAATTGAATATATCACACCTTTTTCGTCTTTTTAGAGCCTAACATTAGAACAATGTTTTGATTACCATAGTATTGCACTTTCTTGTTACGATTATTTAGGTTATTTTAGGTTTTTTAGCGGCGGCTAATTTACTTGCTTTATTTAACCAAGCATTTCCAGTGAGCTTTCCTTTGTAATATTCTACATCACTAGGTAATTCGTTTTGGGGGATCATTTAAAGTACACAATGGCACAAATCGTGCATGCCTCTCCAAAACCCTTGTCGTATTTGATTCATAAACTTATTTCGACGTCCTTTCAATGAATTTGTGAGCTTTCCAGTATCTCGTAAGGTACCTTTATACGCTTTTAGGCGAGCCATTAAAGGAGGATCAATGGGAATGTTTCCTTTTAAGTGTTCAAAGCAATTTCATTTAGCTGTCGGTGTATGTGAAGATGGCGGCCAAATTTTGGCTTGAGGCAAAACTATTTGTTTTTGGGCACCTTGTTAACGTCCTTTCATAATTTAGAAAGATTAGAGTTCATCTCTGTTAAATTCAAAAGTCCATTACTATACTAATTTTTTTTCCTTATTAACCTAGAATATATTACAACTATAATTAATCTCACAACTCTCATAATATTAACAACTCAACAGTGTTCTTTCATATGAGAACAGTTCAAGGTTACACATAGTCCTTAAAATAGGCTGGTCTTCTGTGGTCTGGCTTCAGCTTGCTTGATTGGTGGATCGGCTTGCAGTGGTTTTTGCAGTTGGTCTCGGTTGCTTTTGCAAGCAGTTTCCTTTGATCCTAGTGCTGTTTCGATATCTTCTGCAGTTTGGGTGTCGTCCGCGTTTTCTTTTGTTTCTCGGAGGGTCCTTTCCCTCCAATCCTCCTCTTGCACTGCTTCCATTGGATCGTCTTCAATGCTTACGTCAATTTCATAAGTAAGTAAGTTGTTTATTAATAATCTAAAATTTGCAGCCATGGGCTGAATTACAATAGATTTTACAATCAGTACGATTCGATAAAATGCTGTATTCTATAAAATACCATAAAACTAAAAGGAAAACTATTTACAATATCAAAACTATTTACTTTCGAAACATTTGGATGAGTTGTACATTATAAAACTGTATTTAAAAACGGTTTGTTTTGCAGATGGGTACATTAAAAATGCGATTTGACCTTAAGGGTTGGGCACAGTTCACCTTGGGAAGGAAATTGTGCAGCGCGTGGTCTTTGTTGGAGACAATATCACTAAGAAGCCGTTCTGCCAATGCCTGGCGTTGGTCATGCATCGTGGCCAAACTGGAAGTTTCTAGGGCAGCCGCGTATGTTTTCTCAGGAAGGATAATGCGCAGAGCACGCTTCTGAAGCCTTTCTAGATCGTCACTTAAGTACTTCGTACACTAGTTTAAAGTAGCTAGAATCTCTGCGAATCTCCCTTCCGTCTTTGATTTTTCTAGCTGCAATGGTAGATTCTTCTATGCTATATATGATATAAAAGGCTGGTCGACGACTTGTTTTTCTTTGGTTGTTTCAGTAGAACATAATCTCCAACGACGTAATTGTGTTCTTTAGTGTTCTTGTTCTCCCTGTATTTCTTTATCTTTTCCTTGTACTCCTTGTCTCTCTCGTTGATCTCCTCCTCGTGTTGCTTTCTCTGTACCTTTATTGTTGGATAGTGATCAACTTTCGTTCGTACTTGTTGGTTCATCAGGGCTTTGTAAGGTGTCACTCCTGTAGCAGGGTGAGGCGTGGAACGATATCCGATAGCCATGTCTTGTATGGCTGTGGTTGTGTCATTGCGTTGTAGATTAGCAATCTGCTATTTGTTCCTTGTGCATTTTTTAGTGTACTTCTTTTTCATATCAACAACTTTGCTTATCAAGTTATTTAAAGTAATCAAATATTACCTGTATAATAGTTGTGATTCAGTTGTATATTAATTTATAAAGAGCTTAACTACATGGACCTTGCAGCTGCCGGTAAAGTATTCTTGTACGTTCTTTAAAAATGAATGGACGGTTAAATCAAGAACAATAGTGGTGGGGTGTGTAGTTATGTTTACTTTGCCTTTGCAGGGACTTGCTGGGGGTAGTAAAATAATTGGAAATTAAACATTTTTCCTATTCTCACTACTGTAAAAAATGTTATTCTCACAGAAATAACTTTTACCTAATTGCCTTTACAAAATGCCACCTAAAAACTTCTTTTTAAGATTTATCTTAATTATCCTTTCTTTTTAAAAAATTCAGATTCGCTGAGACCAAGACTTGTTAGAGATCCCCCTGATGGTACAGAAAGAACAATTGTTACAAGTACTGTTGATGTCAATAATCAAACTCTCTCAACTTCATCAGGGTCAAGCAACTCAGAAAGAAAATAGCCTTAGAAGATGATATGTCTTCAATTAACAGCATTGTAGAAAAGACAGTGCAGTATTGCAACTCTAATGGTATAAGTGACCTAGTAGAGATTATAAAGTGTTTCCAGCAAAAGATTTTGTCTGGAAGGGCACTTGAGGTGGAAAATGAATCTGATTGTCTGGATGATGAAACAAATTTTATTACTATGGATCTTACAATTTACAATTTAATTTAAAATTTATTTATTTATTTACAAATTACAATTTATTTATTAAAAGTCATAATTTACTGAAAACAGTACTTGATGAACTGAGTAAATTTAAAAATTTTAGAAAGACATTACTAGTTGAATTTTATTGCGATGTATAACTGTAAATGCATTAAATTTGTTATTGACCGGGGCCCAGTTGTTTGTTTGTTGGTTAAATTTAACCCTGGGTTAAGCAAAAAATCAAGCAAAAAGTCTTTTTAATCCCAAAATTACAGCTAAAATATCTCCTTGTAAGATTGGAAAAAACATCGTGAGTTAAACACTTAACCATGGGTCAGTTCTAATCGAGTTTTGAAAAACTGGACCCAGGAGTAGATCTCATGAGTTTTGAGTCAGATTGCAAGTAATTGGTATTAGATCAGAGTATATATTTAATTTGTAAAGTTATCAGATTGAGGTACTTATAAATTAACTGCTACTCTGGTATTGAAAAAGAGTGAAATTGTTTTAAGTTATATGCCAGTACATGTCTTTGGCACAGGATTTGTAATGGCAATTCTTTTAATAACCACAGATGGGAGAAGAAGAAGTTTAACTATAGAAAGCATTTTCCAGTTTACTACAGGAGCAGAAGAGGATATAAGATATCTCTGCTCGAAGGGTATCAGAAAAGGTATAGGGGACCCTCTGTGAGGTTCAATATCAGTCTTTACACAGACTGTAGTTGCACCTGGTCAAAATCATAAGCCAAATTCATAAACTTTTAAGTTTACCCAATGTAGAACTTCTGTGTATACATCTACTCCATAATCTGTGGGCTCTTGCAATGGTTTGATTCCTTCTAGAAAAAAATCAGTAGTTATGTCCGCATTTTTCACTTCCAATCTTTCAACAACCACATCAGCATTACGTTCTTCTAGAGGAAAAGGTTCTACTGGGTCATACTTATAACTCGATCAACATAAAACATTCGATAGCTTTCTCATCAAACTCACTATCGAAAACATTTTGTGCCTTTGTTATATATTTGGTCTTCCTGTGTAATTTATGGACATGCGCACAGATTTAGAGTAGAGTTCAACCATGTGATTTTCGACTGTTCTTTTATTTTACTTACTATTTACGTGAAGATATAACAATTTTTGCGACGAGGATGGGATTCATTCACTAAAGGAATTATTTGTGCGAGTTTTACTACAAAAGGGTTTAAAAAAATCGTTTAGTTTTTTTACTATGGCGAAGGCATTTATTGGTTCAATTGGAAAGTTCGACTCAACTTCAGAATTATTTGTATCATACTTGGAGCAATTAGAGCAGTTTTTTGTTGCAGATGACGTCGGAATGGTCGCTGGGGATGCTACGGAGACAGTAAAGAAGGCTGCAGATCAAAAAAAGGTAGCGGTGATAATTTCTGTTATCGGAAAAAAGTCTTACAATACTCTACGTGATTTGTGTTCGCCCGCCTCTCCGAAGGACAAGTCTTT
>JAOBRB020010688.1:0-16326 GCA_027575285.2 Zoanthus pulchellus | reverse complement strand
ACTATATAGTTTATGAGCAGTATGTGGTAAAATGTATAACTATATAGTTTATGAGCAGTATGTGGTAAAATGTATAACTATATAGTTTATGAGCAGTATGTGGTAAAATGTATAACTATATAGTTTATGAGCAGTATGTGGTAAAATGTATAACTATATAGTTTATGAGCAGTATGTGGTAAAATGTATTACTATATAGTTGCATGTTGCTGAGTTTATACTGCGAGGCCAATGTAAATAAGACTCAGTAAAGTTTCAACTACTATATAGAAACATTTTTACCTTTTTTCAGTCTCAGGCCAACCTTATTCCTAAGTAGTTCTTAATTTTCGGCCAATTTAAAGGCTCTTCATTGTTTTTATAAAGCTCTTCGTAAAAAAAGCCTCTATACGACTATAGACCTGAATCTTCACTTCGACAAAATCAAAGGACTTTGCTCTGAACCTTCAGTTTTGATTCAGTTTAGAAATTCCTATCGATACTGTGTAAATTCTATGTGATAGTAAAGCTGTTTCTGTTGAAACATTATTTAACGCAGCATTCCATTCATGATAGCGAAGACTAAACTTTTTTATGTGGAAGACTTTCCATATTAAATTAAATGCTGAATCTAGTGCGGAAATCTTTTCGCAGGGCATGATGGTAGTTGACAAAAATTTTCAAAAATCCGAGCGAAGCTGCTCTTCAAGATTTTAAAATAGCAAAACAATTAAATCAGCGGTGTACCACATGGATCTTCTTTAATGTATGTATTTCAGCTGTATCATTTACATATAGTTGTAATTTTTCTTACTCCGTTATTTTTACTCAATAACTCAAGAATGCTCGAACTTTCAATTCAATTTAATCCAGTTTACTTGCTTTGGCTTTTTTCTATTCAAAAAGCTTTTAGTCTTATCCCCATATATAGTGAGAGTATTTAGAACATTTGATATAAATCTCAAGCGATAAGTAGAAAACAATTTAAGATTATGAAATATATGTGTTAAAATTTAGTGTTTACCTCGGTGAAAGAACCTGTGAAGTTCACGAGTGTCATAAAACTGAAAAAAACAGTGAAGTCAAAACAATAGAAGTAGCATTATAGCGGCAAAACAAAGAAAAACTTCACAGCTTCTTACACCAAGAAATTTGATTACAAACTTTCGGTAGCGCGTACTGCTGCCTTTCGCAAGAATACACTTTTAAAATTAAATGGTTTTTAAACGAATTAGTTGTAAAATATTAAGAAACAAAAAAAGCATTGGGAAGGTATTCAGTATTCAAACGGGATAACAAAAAAGGTAGTCGCGCTTGGACAAACACATACTGAACTTTGTATACAGAATAAAATAGTAAAAAAGAGCGTAATGTTCTTTAAAGTTTATAAATCAACCACTGCCTAATTATAAAACTCTATTATTGAGAAAAGCAGCTGCAAGCACTCCCAACAATTTGTGATCAATGATTCAAGACAGATCATATATTTTTAAATACTAAATTTAATCTTTAAAGGTACTTTTTCTAAAATATATTCAAAAAACACATTTTGATTACGCAATTACATTGCATTTGTGTGTCTTTAATTTCTCTCTCTTTCAATTTCTCTTTTAATGATTTTTCGTAATTTTTAAGGATGTATTAAATGTTTTTATGGTGTGAGCGGTAGTAAATTGTTTGTTTATTTTATAGGTTTCAAAGGAATTAATAAATCTGTCTATACTTGTTATATATCAAAATAGCAATTAAATGTCTTAACAAATGTTTTTATCTTTTAAAATAAACTCTGGAGTCGTACAGCTCTTTTCTTTAACTTATTCCGGGAAATTCAAAATCAACTTTTCAAAAACCTATTTAGCTTAATTTTAGAAATGGTTTATTGGGAAAAAAAATCTCAATAAAAGTTAAATATTCTTGTGGCTAAAACCAGAACGAATTTGCAAAGGTGAATGCGATATGGATTAATAAAAATGTTGTATTAATGACAGAAAAAATTATCAACTGTCGAACCACACAGCATCTGCTTATCAATCATGAAAAATCTTCGTCTTATCAAATATTGAGTCATTGGGCCTCATTTCCCTTGTTACACAGCCAATTTCTCTGTTTTTTAGTATTATAAAATACAACCATTGATCCATAGCAAAAAAAACGTTTTCATTTACCGACCGCCAGACCGGAGGTGAGGCTAAAGCTTTTCGCTTTCCTTTGCATTTCAAACATTTTAAACCATAAGATTTAGAACCAAATACAAACTCAAAAAGGTAGAAATTATTCAAACTGGTTTTTCGTTTGTAAGATTGACCGTCACTTACGTTTTTTTTAAGTATAGATAATTGATTACAAAAGTGCAGCAAACAGAGAGATTTTAGAATTAGTATCATAACAAAAAGCTGAACATGCGTTGGAATAATATATTGATTTAGCACCTTCTAATTATCACGGCATCTGTTTTTTTGTTTTTGCTCTATTTTACAAGCGCAATTTAAAACAAATAAAAATTTCATGGCAGCACGCAGGTTTTTATATTTTTTTCGCTTGATGAACCGTTTTCGTGATCGGACAATCTCAGTAATGCTCAACTTACCAGTCCTGCCATTACTCGATGTTCAACCCAAACAGAAACCACCTCAAAAACCCTTATTGCCGTTTCTTATCTTTCAACGTGTACAAGCGAGAACTTAAACAAGTGTTTGAGCAATCATTTAGATGTTATGTTAAATAACTGTTGCTGCATCCGCTGATTGTACGTTTGTATCACATGTTTTAAATGAACCAATTACGGCTAAGCTGAAAAAAGATAGCACATGCGCTAAAGCCAATAAAGTAGACACTAAAATCTCAGTGGTTGTGGCCATTTACCATT
Organism: Zoanthus pulchellus; assembly: GCA_027575285.2. Lineage (NCBI taxonomy): Eukaryota > Metazoa > Cnidaria > Anthozoa > Zoantharia > Zoanthidae > Zoanthus > Zoanthus pulchellus. Next base: position 13,481 of record JAOBRB020010688.1, on the reverse strand, counting down.
AAATCTGCTTAGAAATACTGAGTCTAAGCGTTAGCAGCCGTAATGTTTGCGTCCTATTTCAACAGCCTCAAGTTAGCTAAAAAATCGCATATTTCCACGTTCTATTTTTACAGCCACATCCCGGAAGCTTACACTTTCACTATTACTTTTTAATCCAATTTATGCGGGAGAAAAAAGGCGCCCCTTATAGCGATCCTAGACCGAACCTATACGTTCGCGTCATAGGGCAGAATCACCAGACATTTGACGTCACGCTTAGGTTTGCATATCATTATTTGGTCTCTGCACTTCTGTGTTCATTTCAAATTATAAGCAAAATGGCCGCAAAATCCAAATTTCTCACTTTCGCATAGGTAACTTTGGTTCTTCAGTAGCTGTTCGAGATGTGACAGTACCCTGCCCCATGTGTGTATTTTATAGCTTTAACAAAAAGAAAGTCATAGAACAAGTTTTACTGGGGGGGGTGATTTTGTTCTGACTGAAACATTGTTTGATGTTGCTTATTGCATGGAAATGAAATATAGCCGTAATTAAACTTGTTTGTTTCGTTTTCTAAGGTTACATTTATAACTGACAGCACCTGGGCAGTATAGCCCCATGCCTCTACTCTAAAGCGATTATAACTTAATGAAAAAAGAAAAAAGTTCAAGTTGAAAACTAGCATAATAATGGCTAAATACTTAATGCAAAAAAGGTTTCAAGAAAAAAAATATCATTTTAGGATAATATTTATCCTTTTTTGCAAACTGTTCTGTTTTTTTTCTGCGCAATATAGATTTAATACAAATACCTACTTTGTTACTTTATTTTTGGTATTTATTATCTGAGTATCTGAATATGCTTCATCTTCTGCTCAAGTGAGTGGTGTGTGTGTGTGTGCAATGGAGTGAGTGGATTACAGATTTACAATATGTTGAAGAAATATCAGTACCGCGCTGTTATCTGGCTGGTACATCGGGCAACATCCTTTCAGCGGAGTTGAACGGTTTCAGCGATGCGTCGACTCGAGCTTATGCTGGTGCAGTTTACATTAGAATTACCACTGAGTCCGGAACAGTCACACGACTTGTAGCATCCAAATCAAGACTTGCACCACTCGCGAAGAAAACCATCCCAAGGCTAAAGCTCTAAGGAGCACTCATATTAGCTCGATTAATGAAGTACATTGGAGAGGTGCTCAAGAACTCCGTCGTTATTGACCAACAGTATTGCTGGACTGATTCATTAGTCAGATATTATTGGATAAAAGGTGAAGGCAAGGTTTGGCGTCAGTTTGTACAGAATCGAGTGGATAAAATTCGAACCAACATCCCTGCTAACCAGTGGAAATTTTGTCCAGGAACTGACAACCCAGCGGATCTGCCATCACGAGGAGTAAAAGCTACAGAGCTTAAAGAAACCTTGGCATGGTGGGAGGGCCACAAATGGCTGAAGCTCAGCGAAGAACAGTGGCCAGCTCAGAAAGAAAATAAAATCCCACCAGCAGAAGCACTGGAGGAAATGAAGTCACAACCACAAAGAAAAATTTAAACTGTTCTTAACATCGCGACATCAACAGCTGTTGACCTAAGCTGTTTGATTCCAGCGGAAAATTACAGTAGTTCCCGGAAACTGTTTCGAGTCACAGCATATGTATTGCGTTTTATCCACAATGTAAGAGCCAAAGTGCAGAATGAACAGTGTCAACGTGGTTGTTTGACAACTGAAGAAATGAAAATCTCCGAAAAATTGTGGATTACTTGATCCGATAAAACTAAAGGAATTAAATCGTAGTCTCGGTCCCTTTGAAGATGATGAAGGTATTGTGCGATGTAGGGGAAGACTGATGATTGCCAATCTACCATATAGTACAAGATGTCCAGCCCTCCTTCCAACTAGTCATGTCACATTCTTAATCATCAAAGACTGCCATAAAGCAGTTTTGCATAATGGAGTAAAGGAAACATTAGCACAGTTTCGCACTCGCTTTTGGCTGGTAAGAGGGAGGCAGTTAGTTAAAAAAGAGATTTCACATTTTACGTCGTGTAGAGGGACTGCCCTACCCTATGCCTTTAACAGCCCAGCTATCTCAGTTTAGAGTCGAGGATGAGCAACCGTTCACAACTGTCAGAGTAGATTTTCTGGGACCCTTATACGTCAAGGAGTCGACAAATGCGAAGACGGTGATGTCAAAGGTTTACGTAGCACTTTATACTTGCGCAACAACTAGAGCACTGCATTTAGAACTGACCCCAAGTATGCAAGCAAATGCATTCTTGCGTAGTCTACGCAGATTTATTAGCAGAAGAGGGTTACCAAAATTATTTATATCCGTCAATTTCAGATCATTTGTAATTGTTTCTAACAAGTTGAAAGCACAAACCTCAGATGACGAAGACACACAGTTCTTGAGAAACAAAGGAATTGACTGGAAGTTTAATCTGGCCAAGGCTCCTTGGTGGGGAGGGTTCTTCGAGCGTCTAGTTAGATCGACCAAGAGATGTCTGAAGAAACAACTCGCGAATGCAAGACTCGCGTATGAAGAACTTATGTCCCTGTTGTGTGAAGCAGTTTTGAATTTCCGTCCATTGACCTTCGTCTATGCAGAGGATGTTGAAGAAGCCTTAACACCTTCACATCTCCTAACTGGCAAGAAACTGTTAACCCTACCCAGCTTCCAGGTAGTTAGTGAAGTACCAAATAGTTCTCGAGAGATCGTGACGAGGAGAGTCAGATTTCAACGAAATTTAGCAGCTCACTTCTGGAAGAGATGGCGCAAGGAATACCTCTTGAGTCTTCGAGAACATCACCGCCTCGTATCCAGAAAACAAAATGCTGAAACTATTAACATCGGAGATGTCGTTATCGTTCATGAGGAAAACGTCCGTAGAAATTTGTGGAGACTAAAATGAGTTGAGAAACTGATTCCTGAAAGAGGAGGAGTCATACGAGGTGCTGTTGTGAGACTTGGAGAACGAGATAAGAAAAGTACAGTGGTGGAAAGACCTGTTGCGAAGCTGTACCCTCTGGAACTGTAACTTGAACTGAACATTGAACATTAAGTTGATACCAACCGTAGGGACCATTGCTGGTCATGGGGGTGAGTGTAGGAAATTGTTATTTATTTTGTTTTGTTACTAAGAACTGCTTGATTTGAACTATATGAAGTACCAGAACGGAATAATCGCGCTAAGAATCATTGTAGTTTTTTGAGTGTAGTTTTATTCTGATTCTGAATATTGAAGGAGTGCTTGTGGAAATCTTATCGATTATTCAGTTTACGAATAAGGAGAATCGATCGAACAGCAAAAAATCTTTCACATGATATTCAAGGTCTTCTTTTAACATAAAAAGTACTGTTTAAGACCTTGAATATCAACTTCAATAAAATCCTTGAAAATGAAGTCAGGATGACTTCTCTTCTCTTCTTCTCCATTATTTAGAATTTTAAAAGTTAGATGAAAAAAGACAATAAAACAAATTTTAAAAAAAATATTTCATTGCTCAGTCATTAAATCGAGGATTCAAGCTTGTTTTTTTTTCATTACGTATTATGCAATATATTGTTTTAACTCTTATTTAGATTATATATTAAATCTCACCATTTCTTAAGATTGAACTGATCATGATAAAAAATGAAATAAAAAATTTTCTTTGCTGCTTACTCAAAATACCAGGATTAAAACTAAGCTTGTAATTGTTTTCCCAATCCGTCTCAATATATTATCCTCGATGAAACCAGCTCATTATTTCTTTGTCATAATTTCATTTCACGAGCTATAACGAAGCACTCAACTTAGTACTGTCGAATCTATGCAAGCTAAATGGCGTAAGATCCCAGGACGTGTTTTCACCAAGAGCCATCTTGGATAGAATTTCACCGACGACTGGCGCTAGCTTAAATCCATGACCTGTCAAACACACAAGAAAAGTTAAGCACCAACTCTTGGCTTTATAAATATCACAACAAACAATCTCATCTAATTGTTTTCCGTTTTCACTTGCATTAGCAAAGGCATACTTCGCGCTAGTTGGATTTCTAAAAGTTATTAAACTTAGTGAATTTGTCCATCTAAGTTTCAGCTTTTTAGTTTCGGAAGTTGCTTTATTCCATTTAACATAAGGATACTTTTGGTACAGACCTCAGGTAAAGATGCTTATTTGATGCTTATTTGGGGAGCTACTGACCATCTGAATTTTTAAGAAACATTTTAACTGCAATTTTTGAAAAAGTGAATCACGGGCTGGTGTCAGTGTCATAATGTTTGTAGATAACTATTGACAGCATAGAAACACATAAAAACTGAGAGACCCATTTGATCATTCCCATTTACCCATAAAGGATATCTCTTAGACTTGTGTGCTATTTAACAATTAGACCTCCAAGATGAATTGACTACGAGTCAATAGTCCATCAGGCTGTAGGCCGAATGAACAGTAACCGAGCTCGTTGTCCATGACGCCGATAGGTATAATAGACATTAGTAAAATCCAACTAGTAGGCTATTATAAATGCTGCGTTCTGATTGGTTGAGCTACTAGTAAGCTATTTGTTATAGCCTACTAGTAGCGAAAAGTGCCGGCCTAGTAAATCAAAACAATGGCGGCTGAATTGCGTTTTGCTGAAGTTTCGGATGAGTATTTGAGCTCATTATTCCATAAATTTATACCAAAATCTACAAAGAAGTCATCTAAATAAGAAATGAAGATATTTAACGGTAGGAATACCCAAAATAAATTTGAAATATTGACAAATGCTACCGTAAATTTGACTCCTTTTGCAACTACTGTTTTTATCGACTTCTTGACAAACTAAAACAACTATTTTTTACAGAATAGTTTTCAAGCCAAATATGGTTTAAAACTCAAGAAATGAAGAAAGAAGAACTAAATGACTGCTTGAATTTTTTTGCCGCTGTGAAGCAAAAAGACGTAAAAGATATCAAAGTTTCGTCTAGTGAGTACGCCTGGCCGTATTTGTAATAATTTGACGCAAAAATAAAATTAAAATCTAGATTTAACCCTTTCCCTTCCATGAAGTTTTTCGAGTTTTCTGTATCAAAACAATCAATTAGCTTTCTCTAATCCATATTAGGCATTGCCATGGAAACATCCCACGTTATGTAGTACTCAGGGATTGTGTTTTAGTTTGTGAGGCGATGGCATTGTTGAAGTGTCTTGTCGCGGCGGTAGCCGCCAATAAAAGTAGATTTTTGCTAATTTTGGAACCTTTTTTTCCTCTCTTAATTACTGGATGGCATCATTAAGCTTGAAGGTAGCATTTGAGCTTACTTGCTGAAAGAAACCAGCGAGGTGTCACACGTTTTAGCGATTTTTACGGCATATTTCCACTCGGTGGCTTTCCACAGGCGCCAAAAGAAGTTGGCTTTGAAGTTGGAAGAGAGGCAAATTCACTGAGCTGCCAATGCATTTTTTGGAAGTTTTGTCGACTGAAGAACACTATAAGCATAAAAATTTGGCAGAACTCCGTGGAGGCTCTAGACTTAGTAAAAAATGATTAGTACAGAAAATGCTGTCTGTCCTTGTCAAAAATTTTCGAGGTATCCCAGAATGCACTTGGGTCGTGCAAAAAGCGAGAAACGTGTTGGGGCAAGATTGGCACAAGGAAACGGCTGTAGCTCTATCCGTAAACTGAAAAAAGGTAAAAAACTTTACTATATCTCAGTACTAGGTCTGAATTTCGTTGTGAAAGCTGTTTTGTCTACTGGAAATGAAAATTTCATCAAAAAATCTAAGGCCAAACATCCGCGTTGATTTTCCTGGTCAAAAAACGTCGCAAAACGGTACTTTTTTTCAATTTTTGCAGTTCAACTAATGATTTTCTGCAGAAATGACAGTTTATTCTTGCAATACTGGCTTTCCAAAATTAAAGAAACTACTAAAGTTTGATTTAAAACCAGAGTCGAAACATGGTTTTTTTGTTTAAGAAAGACTCAATTCTTTAACTCAGTACCAAATCGTGCGGGCGGTTTAGGCCCTTTTAGGAGTAAAAGGGTTAAAGAAACTACTAAAGTTTGATTTAAAACCAGAGTCGAAACATAGTTTTTTTGTTAAAGAAAAATTGAATTCTTTAACTCAGTGCCATATGGTGTGAGCGGTTTAGGACCTTTTAGGAGTCAAAGGGTTAAAGAGGGCGGCTGTCGAAGGTGAACGTGTGCAATTTATTTCTTGTGATTCTGAGGCTATGATCGGCCATCGAGTTTGTTCGGCACATTTCCCAGGTTTTATTATTGTTTTATTTTGCTTCATTTTATTCTTTATTCTAATTTTTCATTTCGAAAAACGTTTTGTTAAGCTTGTCCAATCAACAAATTTATTTGATAAGTGATTGGTACTCGTTTGCAATTGTCAAAGAAATTAAAAAAGTATATTTCTTCCTTACAATGGCACGGTCGTGCTTAGCGCATTTCGTATAATCTCTGCTTTCTAACCACAAAGTCCCTATTTCAATTTTCCCCTCTGCCGTGATTTGATAATTTTTATGACCATTTTTCTAGCTTAAACTAACTCAGCTTTCCATTTTTTAAAGTGCCAATGAAGTGAAACGTGTTTGTGGTTTTCTGAAAAGATTGTGATAAGAAAAACAAACATGGAAAATTTCAGAGTTAAAACAAATTGCAGACATACTACGCGTCTAAAAAGATTCGATTTCTGTGGCTAGCCTTTAAGAAGCAAATTAGCAAATGTCACGCGTCATTTTCTTTGCTACAGTACAGCGAATGAGTGAGAAACTAACTAAAAATTATTTTTTTCAAGCAAAAAAATAGTTTAAAGCTGATAAAACGGTTTCTAAATAAAGATTAAGTCATTTTCTTGTAACAACGCGAGTTTGAATTCCGTGCTGTAATTCAGACCAGATATGAAAAAAACGTGCTATTTTCTCTCAAATCGCTTTTGAAGTTTAAAATCAAAAATTACTTCACAGAAACAAAAGACTTGATACCTTCCCATAATGAGCTAGGAAGTGATCAGATTAAAAAATGGTAAATTCAGGCAGCTATAAGTCTTTGAAACTTTCCGAGTTCATTACTTTGGAATTGGACTCCTTAGAAATGCAAAAACATTTTTTACTTCATAAGCAGTTTAAAAATAGGTAAGCAAGTCAGCAGCATCTGCTGGGAGCTAACATGCGAGTGGTGAGGGAAATCAGTTAAACACTCTCCTCCTTTCTATTTACAGTAATATTCTAATCACTAGTCATCGCAAATACCCTAACCTAATTGGCTCTCGTAATTTCTATATATCAGATGATATTTACACAAGTAAAGCAAATATAACGTACCTTTTCCTATGGATGTTTTGGAAGAAGTTTTAAAAACGCTCGTAATGAAAACGCAATCCCAGAGAACAAACAGTTTTGGAAGAAGAAAATGTTTTTACCCTTAAAATGACGGCGGATGGCAAAAGATAAATTCTATGAAGATTTTTCTTTTAAAAATTGAAGAGTCAAAACCAGGCATAGAATTGTAAAATGTTAAAAAACGTTCTCTGTTTAAAAATTATTATAAAATACAAGCTTTTGGCTGTCAATCTACAACTGACTTTGTTAGTTCTTGTTAAAGGTTGTAGATTGACAGCCGAAAGCTAATATTTTACAATAATTTTGAACCAGAGAAAAATTAATGTTTTGAGGACTGCAATATATATTTGAGGTAGCATTGTTCAGTGGTTAGAATCGAAGACCTAAATCGGTTGCCAGTATACTCGTTTTAGAATACTGAATGCATTTTCCCTTGCAGGGTCAAAATCGGGCGTTTGACACTTTGTACATCGCCAACTGGCTTGCTTTCTACAAGTTAGGATTCCTAACTGGGAATAAAAAAAATTTAGCTAATGAAGTTGAAATTACTAACCTGAGAAGCCAGCGCCAAAGACAATGTTGTCATATAATGGATGTTTATCTAATATGAAATTGCGGTCTGGTGTGCACTGTGAGAGAATCAACAAAGAGATGGTTTTAGAGAAATTCTGCAAAGTATAACGTTTTTAACTTTACATTACGTGAAAATCGTAAAGAATTTCATAATTTTGTAGTTTTAATAACATGACAAGTAAAAGCCTAAAAGACATAATTATAACGTAGAGATTTACCCTAAAAGACAAAAATAGCCACAGGCCGTAAAACCACAATGTTCAAGCAATGATTTTATCTTTATCGAGATGTATTTCGTTTGTAGTTTCAGAAAGTTTAGAACTTTTTTTCTCATAGATTAACAGTTAAAACTACTCCTATCCATCTCTTTAATTATATTAGACACAATAATGCTAAATAAATGTTCTTGATGTTGCTCTTACCTATACAAACAATGTTACATATAATTCAAGAAATATCATTAGACTAACCGTATAAATGCAAGACTCGACAATTGCCGGTTTGTCGCTGATACCAATCATATGATCTCTGACAAACCTGGCTGCAAATTCAAGGAGGGATTCGTCCTGGCGGACTGCATCACGGTTATCTGGTGCGATTGGAGTTCCTCCGTCGGCACAAACCTGTTCATAAAACAAAAGATATGTTTTTAGCACACGAAATAAAATTCATATCATTTTAACAGGGATTAGGAAGAGGCCGCGCCATGCGCCATAGTCGCATTCAAACGAAAAATGGCGCATTAAACACGCACTTGGCCCATAACGTTTTTCACTGTTCTTTGAAAAATTCTTTTTCCAAATTGAATTTTGCTGTTTTTTGGCACTTATGGTTTTATGTACCATATTTTGAAGCGGCAACGACAACAACAATCAAGCACGTCATTTCGTTAAGTTTTGGTGAATAGACGAGAGAGACTAGAACTAACTGACAAAAATAATGACGTCTCTTATTTTTTGCGGATTCTCACCAATCATAAGCGCCCTACTAATGCGTGCAAATAAACAGTGCTGGATTTCTCCAAGTTCTTGTGAGCGTTCTGCGAGGCGAGTTTTTGGTATAATTTTTTTGAAAAAATGCCTCCTAATACAAGGCTCATTGATCAATAGAAGCATTATTTCGAGACAATGTGACTTCGAATACCATGGAGAATTATGGAGTAACGAGGGAAGAACGAGGAGCTGGAGGATCGGCTGGAGGCTATAGCTTACGTTTCGAGGCAATTTACTATAGCATATATCATTATATATATTACATGTTCCTCAATATAAATGCTCACTATAATTTCTACCATTAAATTTTTCCAAAATAAAATTCTTTGAAACTTACTCAGTGTGTTGAAGACATCTTTTATTCTCATAGAATTTCAGCTAATTTGGCTGGGCTTTGACCGCTTTCCCCTAGAACTGTATAATAAGAGTACTCTCTACATAATAAGAGTAAAGGAAGGACGCGGAACCCCGCGAATGCCAATCGAACTGCTTCACTCGATGCTAAATATCTCCTAGGAAATCCATTGCAGTCCAAAAATTTCTTCGCACAGGATTAGCCCAATAAATTAAATAGGCCGTACAATTATGCCAAGCGAATTGACGAAAGCGCTTCCTAAAATGAGACAGCCGACTTGTTCTTTGAAAATCCTACCTCTTTCGAAGCAAAAAATAGGCCTGACGAGTACTCTTATTATGTAGAGAGTACTCTTATTATGCAGTTCAAGGGGAAAGCAGTCAAAACCCAACTAAATCAGCTGAAACTCTATCAAAGTACGTCTCAAAGAATTTTATTTTGGAAAAATTTAAGGGTAGGAATTAGTGAACATTTATATTTCAAGAGTAACATATAATATATATATATACTATAGTAAATCGCCTCGAAACGTAAGCTTTGGCCTCCTGTGAAACTACAAGTGATTCGAGGTCAAGCGGAAAACCGACCAAACAATAGCAACAAGTAAAGAAAAATCAGAGAAAATTCCATGACAAATGGTCAAAAATTTGGCCTTGGTTAAGTTACATAGGAGCAAAAATGTTGCGTTTGGAATGTAGGAAAATCGGGAAAACTAACTCTTTTACAGTCGGTTGTCAAACTTTCAAAACTTCTTCTATTGTGCGCTATGAGGCAACAACAGACCATCAAAGTGCTACTCAATCCCCTCAGCTGCAAAAAGCACATGGCAAAGGTGATGAAAAACACTCAGCTGGAGGAAGACAAAGCAATTATTAAATCTCTTAAAGTTGTCTACTGGATGGCCACAGAAAATATACCACTTTCTAAATATTTAAGTTTGATGAACCTTCTGAAAGTGCTTGATGTCCCATGACTAGCTTGCCTCGCTATTGGTTCAAGAATTGACTACGAATCTTATTATTCTGCCAATGAATTGCTAAAGGCACTGAGTGATGTAATTGATAGTAAAATTAATGAAAATCTTGTTGCCTCTCCATGTGTGACTGTCTTTGCAGAGGAAAGCACAGATCTATCAAATACAGAGAGAATAACCATAACTCCCAGATATGTTGACCCTGAAACATCTGAAACATGCAATGTATTCTTGAGAGATTGTGAATTTGAAGATGGAACAGGATCTGGACTTGCTAGTAATATTGTCAAAGAACTTAAATCAAGAAATATTCCAATGGATAAGGTAACATGTTTTGGATCAGATGGTGCTAATGTAATGGCAGGAAGTGACAAGGAGGTACTTGGGAGACTGAAACAGAATAATCCTCATATAGTTCATATCTACTGCATGGCACACAGATTGGCTTTATGTACATCTCAAGCAGCTAACAACATCCCGTCTTTAAAGAAATATCAGGAGTGGCTGACACAGCTATTTTACTACTTCAAGGATTCTGCTACCAGATAGACCCACAAGCTATCTTCCTCAACTCCGATGATGTCTAAATAAAAAGTCAGGGTTCAATGGCAAGCTGCAAAACAACCTGTACATGCAGGAAAGTACCCCACATACAAAATGACTGACCTGTGGACACTCTTTACCAAGCATCACAGGCAGTAGTTTCCAGTTATCATTATGCTGGCACAGCTAGCACTTACACTTTCTCGTCACACAGCTGGTTGTGAGCGGATCGTTAGTCAACAAAATTTGATAATTACCAAGCAAAGAAGTAGGTTTTCTCCGGTTTACAGTGACCGTTTGATCAGGGTGCGGGCTGAAGGAAAAGGACTAGACTCTAGTAGAGGGACATGATTTTGGAGATTCACTGAAAAGGTGTCACCAGATAAAGAGGAGAATCATCAAAACTAGGGTCTAAAGATCCAGAAACCAAATTAATAACCAGTTTTATTGATTCCCAATTTCCCTTTTTCTTGGTAATGGTGCCATTTGTTTGGGTGGCAAACAGAACTGTTTAACATTTTTGAAGTGCACATTGAAGAAATAACTTTTTTCACGTTAAGTTCAGCCATTGTCAGTTGATGAATATAATTATTATGTGGTAGCACATGGTACAATAACTATGCTGTAGCTAGCTGCATGACTGTATGCTGCGGATGAAAGAATAAATGCAGTTGAGTTTATTCATTAAATGCTGTCTATAATACATTTTATCTCCGTGTATTTTGTTTAAGGCCCATGTGTATTCGAAAATGGCCTATTGTATCACAAAATGGCCCTTTACTTAAGGAAAGCGTGAGGCCATGTCCCATTTTAGAAATCTTCTTCCTAATCCCTGCTTTAAGCCAACATGTAATGTTCTTTCTCTTCTACATGGACAATTTTGGCGATACATAAAATTATTAAAAATATAAGTTTAATACAAATTTCATTTCAATGTAAACATAACAATATAATTTTTTATTATAAATTAAACATTACTAAAACTTTATAAAACAAAAAACAAATGTTCTTATTTCAATCAATTTGAAAATTTCATTAAATAGTTGTTTGAAAGTTCTAATAAAAGCTGAACAGGCGCCACATTTTATACAAACAGGGACAAACGTTTTTTAGGGAACGATCTTACATCCGGGTCATTTGAAACATTATTTTGCTTTTACGTCTTCGTTAGCGAAATTATGGAAAATACGAAAGGTTTAGTTTCTGGTAAAATACTAACAATGTTGAGACATAAATGACGGTTTATAAAATGTAAATATAAAATTAAATGATATAAAAACAAACGTTTTCAACACTGGATTCGTCATCATCAGGTTAAAACATTCTATGTTAACAGAGAACATAGCACCGAATGTAGACTTAAAGACACATATTCCTCAAACTAAGCAGTGGTTTGTTTCAATTTTAAAGGGCAACAAGATATCGTAGACAATACATTGAGACAGTATGGTGCAATAAGTACATACATCACTGTAAGTTACGATTTTAACCAAACATTTTTCACAAAAGAAATGTTTTTGCACCTTTGAAGTTTTATTATACAGAACGTCAGTACAGCTGTGTAATGGTTTTGTTATTATCACAATAAAGAAGTTTTAAAAAGTTCGAATTTTACCCCACTTTTAAAATTCGCTAAAATAAGAGAGCTTTGTATGGATTGGAGACTCAAGCATTCAGCCAATCCTTACAAAAGTCTTATAAATTTGGCGATTTTTAAAAATGCAGGCCGACAGCATTATCGTATTGACAGCTAGCCAACTATTCACGAGATCACAACAACACACAACAAAATCAACGCAAAAAACAGAAACGCAAGAATTCCGAGTCAAAACCATGCATTTACTGTGATGAGAAACATTGTAATGACAAATGCCCGATCGCAAAATCAGCTGATCAAAGATGAACAATAATAAGGCAAAAAAGAAGATGTTTTATTTGTTTGCGGTCAGGTCACACCAAATATCAATGCCGCTCCCAAAGATGCCTCAACTACGGACTTAAGCATCATACTTCACTCTGCGAACCAAACGACGCACCCATTCAAGACTCAAACAGCAAACTGGAAAAACAACCAAATCCGCAAAAATATTTCATAGATACAAAAGCCCTATCAATTAGTACACACACTAACGCTTTTCTCCAAACCGCGTCGGTCATAGCGAGCGGACCAATAGCACATTGTCAAGCACGAGCTCTTGTCGATACAGGATCACAACTGAAAGACATTCGTCACACAACAGCTGAAAAATAAATTAAAACTCAAGCCACTCGGAAACGAAATACTCGAAATAAACACTTTCGGTACGACGGAAAGTGCAACGAAAGCACATGAAGTCGTAACACTTTCCTTAAAAGCGGAAAACGAAAACCTAACGATAGCAACCCTAGTCACAATGATTATCTGTCCACCACTTTCATATAGTACACAGATAACCAACATTCCTACAGAACTTCCTAAAACTCGCGGACTCAGTTTATGTAAAAGCAACAGATGATCAAAATGTAGACAATCTCGTAGGAAACGACAACTATTTGCAAGTCATAATCGAAAAGACAAATCAAAGGCTCCTAAGAGCTAACTCATTCATCCATATAACCAGAATTGTGGTGGAAATGTGCATGATCAGTTGTTGGAGATGTTCAAGCTACACTCCTTCTCCCATGCAATCAAAATCGAGATTGACATTAAGGTCTCTAGCTGTAATTACAAAAAAGTTGGTTGTTGGGTTGATTAATTGATATTGG
>JAOBRB020010578.1:571-16341 GCA_027575285.2 Zoanthus pulchellus | reverse complement strand
CTGATTATATGGTTACAGACAAACACCATAGCATTAAGGCTATACCTCAAGGCGACTCATTATATGGTTACAGACAAGCACCATAGCATTAAGGCTATACCTCAAGGCGACTCATTATATGGTTACAAACAAACACCATAGCATTAAGGCTATACCTCAAGGCGACTGATTATATGGTTACAAACAAACACCATAGCATTAAGGCTATACCTCAAGGCGACTGATTATATGGTTACAAACAAACACCATAGCTTTAAGGCTATACCTCAAGGCGACTGATTATATGGTTACAGACAAACACCATAGCATTAAGGCTATACCTCAAGGCGACTGATTATATGGTTACAGACAAACACAATAGCATTAAAGCTATACCTCAAGGCGACTGATTATATGGTTAGCGACAAACACCATAGTTTTAAGGCTATACCTCAAGGTGAGGCTGTACCCACAACAACTTGAAAAGGCATGAGACTGTAATGGAACCACTCACCTGTAACACAATACATGAGGGCTGATATTGATCCACAACACTTTGAATGACCGGCTTAAAAAGATTGGCATAACCTGTGTAGACATCCAAGATATACTGTACAATAGACCCAAAGTGAAATGTCCAGAATATAATGTAGGTACATTGAATTCAGATGCTCAAAGTCACCATAATACGTATGAGAAATAACAGTTTCATAGTTTGAGAGAATAATCAATTTTACTTTAATGACAGTACAAGTAATATGAATTTTTATCAAAGAATAATCTATTTTAATATACTTTAAAATTCAAAAATTTGACTTACGTAGTTTTAAAGTTCTGTACAGAAAATTTAAGGGATAAGCGATAAGGAAAGCTCCATATGTCAAGGCACACAAGATTAAGGGAAGAGGGATTTCTGACAAATATTGTGTACCAAATTCTGTAAAATACCTATTTTTCTCGAAAAGAAAAATTGAAAAAAATCTCACAATTTCAAGCAGAGCTAGAGAGTCTGATGATCCCTCTTATGTTTATAGAATATTTAATGAAGTTAAATATAAGCCATTTAGAAACAAGCTTATCTCATTCACTTTGTATTGACAATTGTTTATTATTTTGAAAGTTTGTTGGTATCCAGTATAAGTTCAGTTTTTACCTTTTTACAGCCTCTCTTCGTATTTAACAATTATTCATCGAAGTGGAAGTGAATAGTGATGGATATATCCACCACTTTCACTGACACTGAACCGGGTGAACAATTGCTTTAGTATATACCAAACAAGCTGAATAATTAGTGGATGAAAGAATAACTCTTTTTGTGATAACAATATACCAACAACTGTTCGGAAAAACACGTGGCGTCGTGCGATGAATGCACGCTCACAAAGTTAAATGATACGAAAGTCATGTGATCTATTGTAGCAGTCAAAGGAAACGAAGTTCGATGATTTTCTTTAAACAATTTTTTTTTTGGGATCTGACACAATATTCAAAGAAAAAGTTCAGTTCAAAAACCTCACATGTTTTTCTGGAAACTACTGCCTGGAAGATTTACAGTAAAGTTTACAGAATGTGCATCCGTGAAATGTGCCACATGGATTCAAGCTGTGCACAAATATCTGCCTGTTA
Organism: Zoanthus pulchellus; assembly: GCA_027575285.2. Taxonomy (NCBI): domain Eukaryota; kingdom Metazoa; phylum Cnidaria; class Anthozoa; order Zoantharia; family Zoanthidae; genus Zoanthus; species Zoanthus pulchellus. The sequence continues at coordinate 14,736 of JAOBRB020010578.1, read as the reverse complement.
TTTTGTGACTGTTGAAATTTTCTAATGTTGTTTAAAAACGAAAATGTTAATGTTGAATGGATGTAGAATAACTTAACTTCTCTGCAGTCTCCTTCGCAGAAAATTTTCAAACTGTTGTTGAGGATTTTGTTTGTTTCTGTGAAAAGAGTGACTCCCAAATAGAGGTGAGAATATTTTTGCTGTAAAAAAGCTTCGTCTCGCATTCTCGCCGACAAGTGAAACTTTTGCAGACACCTGTTAAATTACTCCAGTGTCATTTTCTCGATATTAATGTTAAATTCCTGTTGTTGTTGAAACTTATCTGTAAAACATCAAATGGTTTTTCATTGTAATTTTAGTGTTTGACAGTTTTCGTAAACAACGCACTGTATTTTGATTTTTCGCCTTAAAAGTTTTAAAAGTGTATACCATCAAATCGTTTTAAACCAAAATTTGTTGCCAGTTTTGTGTTTTTTGGTACAGCTTCCCCCTTCATTAAAAGAATTTCTCCGTCGGAAACCAAAGCGAAACGAGAAACTATTTTGTTTTCTTTTCATGCAGCTCGGAGGTGAATAGTCTTGGCTAATCACCTCCGAGTTAGCCAATAAGCGTGCGCGAAAAGTACTATTCACTTGTTTGGTATAAACTAAAGAGGATTATAGTTTAATTTATTAATACCCAATTTATTCTGTTTCTGTTTGGGAATCAACCTATAATTCCAACTTAAAAAGAACATTCACACTCCAGGAAATAGCACTCAGCATTGTAACTAAAGTTTTATTTGATTCAAAAACAGATCCTATTTTCCGAAAGTGATTTTATTTTTCCAATTGGGCAAGTTTTTGTTTTCTTCTCAGAAGGCTTACTTCCAAATTCATTTGATGATATGTTTAATTTAGCAAACCAGATTCATAAATATAATACTAGAAAATAATATTGATAAACTAAGTTTCGGTGCAACATGCACCATCATCGGGTACAAATGCAAATATGTCAAAGTTTACAATCTAAATAGTAAAAACATTCAATGAAAAAAAAAATTACAATAGCAGAACTGAACAAAAGAACAATGGTAGGCAACAGGACAAAACTATGTGAATTAGTGCCAATGCTAAACACGAAGAACTAACTAAATAAATAAATAAATTAATAAATATATAATAATGAAATGAAAACTATGTAAATAGCTTAGCTTTGATAGAGTCATTCTGAATGTTGAGATCTGGTAGTAATTGCTTAATAAAGAGCATTTCAAAGATTAAACAGTCAAATTTATCACTACAGTGCTTTAGAAGTTTAAAGTTCAAATCTTGGGCGGCCGAAGATCGAGAAGAAAGACCGTGATCTTTACGGAGGTGTCTGCCGATGGAACTTGATTGCTGCCTGTGCTCATCGATGCGTGTATAAAGGTGTCGACAAGTATAGCCAATATAGCTTGAAGAACACAAGCCACATTTAAACTCATAAACAACTCTGTGTTGGCTAACTATCGCAGGCTTCTTTTCACGCATGATTAGCTCATTCCCGATAGATTTACTGATGAAGACTGGTTGAATATCTTTCCGGATTGATCAATGCACTTAGTTGACGTAAATGATGACGAACAATATCGGCTGCTTTTTGGTTTTTGATGGGAATTGCTATTCTTGCAGGTGGAGAGCAACTGGGTTTAGTTTGTTTTTCTGGAAAAGTGACTGAGTTCAGAAATTTGGAGATTTTTCCCAATGAATGTTTTCACTATTTAGATTTGTAAACTTTGACATATTTGCATTTGTACCCGATGATGGTGCATGTTGCACCGAAACAGACTAGAAACTCTTTTAATTTTTATACTTCTTCATTTTGGACAAATATTGTCAATCCGTTATCAAGGTCCTAAATGTTTTACTAACTCTCTTCACAATCAAATCAAATCATATAGACTTACCGCTTATATTTCAAAAAATCTCAAAAGATTTCTTCTTTTACGTTGAAGACATTCAAATTCTACGAGTTATTTTCATATTTTTGTTGTTTTTATGTTAAGTGTCTGTTCTTTTAATATTTGTCTTGCGTTCTCTTTCTTATTTAAAATTCTTACGGAACCTCCCATAGAAATGAAAAAAGCACTTTTTCTAGTCTAATTTGAGAAACCCGTTACTAAGTTACCCGTTACTAAGTTACTAAGCTCGTAAAGTGTCTTTATGTATGTGTACTTCCTCGCATTTTACTATTCTTTTACATATATATTAATAATTTTAATTTGTACAAATATAAGATAGTACTTATAATGAATAAAGAAACCTTGAAACATTCAGAAAACTAGAAGTTACTAATGGTCCAATTAAACCCTATGAAAAGACTGAGTTAAAGTGCATTTCCTTTGTACATGTATGGAGGTGGGACGAGCTTTTTAATGAAGTAATAAATATCTGAACAAAAAGTAATTTTATCTTTTATCTTTTCTTAAATTTTTTCTTAACATTATTAATCGATTATACAGACTCGTTTATTCAGACTATTATCCATAGTCGGGCTATACTTAAGCTGGGAACCTCAGAAATGTATACGATCTATAATGCGTCTTTTAATTTTGTCATAGTTAGGAATGGAATTTTGAAGTACTTAATACTTTCATTCAACTTCAAGCTCACACACAAAATTCTTCAACAAAAATTCCAAGTGAGTGCTATGTATGTGCATGCGGACTTAAACTACGGCAAGCCGTTACTGCCAAAAGCCATCCAGTTCTCTAAATCAGTCGAAAATACCATATTACGTATCGAGATATTCACACAACCGGTCCAGTTTTCCATACAGGATATTCAGTTTTACACTTTTCCTCCGAAATGCAAATACAATAGGTCCAGTTTTCAATTCATGATATTCGACGACAACTCGACGAGATAAACCAATCTCGACGACAACTCCACGAGATGAAAAAATCTCGAAGAAAATCGACGAGATAAAGCAATCTCGATGTAAACTCGATGAGACAAAACAATCTCAACGAAAACTCGACGAGATAAAGCAATCTCGACGAAAACTCGACGAGATTTTGTGCACCACGTAAAACCCATTTCAGTTTTATTTTCCTCGGTGAAGAGCCTGGTTAGGCGTTCAGTTTTAAATGCAGCTCATAAAATAGGCTAGGTCTTTGTGTGCCGTAGGTTCGTAAAATTCTCGTCCCCACAGCCCAACGTTTTTCTTGGCCGGCATGGGCAGGCCTTCGCACGATAAAACATAGAGCTCTGGAGACATAGGATTATCGACTCATCTGATTGGCTGTCGGAAAACAAAGAACAACTAAGAGGAAGTAAAAATGTTTTTACTGACGCCAAAATATGAACAGCCCACTTTTTACCCACTAGAAAAATTTTAGAAAAGACTCTCTCAAAACACTGCGATACACAACGATTGTTGTTGCTGCAACGATTTTAGTTAGAAACCACCCTCTAGTGCTTTCAAAAAAAAAAAAAAAGCAATGCAGACGCGGTGCAATAAAACTCATCGAGTTTTCGTTGAGATTGCTTTATCTCGTCGAGTTTTCGTCGAATATCTTGAATTGAAAACTGGACCTATTGTATGTGCATCTCGATAGGATAAGTGTGAAATCGAATCCCCTCTATGGAAAACAGGACCAGTTGTATGAATATCTCGATACGTCATATTTTCAACTACTTTAGAGAACTGGGTAACTTTTGGAAGTAACGGCTTGCCATATTAAACGGGCCTTGCTCTGTTGTTTTCAGCCTTGAAACTTTGTGGCATCGTCACACCGCTGACCGACTCAAGCAGCTATAGTAACGCAGACCTAGACTCGGCCTACCACAGGTAGCCCGAGTAAAAATACACAATGAAAACACAAAGCCGTACACAATGACTAGTGGTTTATACACTACACTACAGTACATAAATCTTACTTGTGTCATCAATTCCATCCTTCAGTGGAACATTAAGAGAGTAAAACTTTCCATTTTCTACTCCAATTTCAAACATATCACCTGTTTAGGTCAAGAAAATTGTTTAACTTCCCAAGCTGTGGAAACGCAATGGCATACATACATGTACAGCCAAATACATATTAACAGTACTTATAGAAAATGATGATGAGCAAAAACAATGGAATGAGGTGATATCTTCCATTTCAGTCATCATCATCATCAATCCAGTTTTGATTCGGTTTTATCCCCGTAAACGAGGGTGGCCGGATTTACCCCACTCTACCAGCAATCTCTCCCACTCCCACTCTCCATCTCGTTCGATTCACTGCATCCTCCCTCTTCAGACCAACACTCCTACTCTCCTTCTCCACCTGTGATCTCCATGTCTTCCTCGGTCGTCCTCGCTTCAGTCCGTCCAAATTTTAGAAATCCTGATACAGTAAGTCTGCACTGATTCAACCTTCAATTTCTTTAATATAATAATTTGGATAGTTAGTACTGTACATACATTTAGATCATGAAGTGGGTGTTATTATAATTTTAATGTTTATATTTGTGAAATCACTAATTTGGTTGTAGTATTTTGAAATATCAAGATGAAAAATGTCTCCACCCCTCATTGATGAGGTATTATCACAGTTATGCTCCAATGACTTAATACAAATCCTTATGAAATTAGCTTGGTTCATAACTTAATGCACCAAGCCCTTTCTAGAAGGTTTTGTATGGAGTCATTGGAGCTGTGAAAATATCTCGCAGACAATTTGGACCATCATTCTGTTTTTTGCAAGGAATTATTTTTAGCCTTGATCTTTCAGATGATTTTGACAAATCCCACAAGTTCCCAAATTTTAATTTTTATGACGTCACACTTTGCCACTGTATACTGTAATTGTATACATTTTTATAAAATAAATTTATTAGTATGTGGGTTGTGATTGGTCAAGTGTGTTTTCACAGCGCTCTAAAGCATGGAAAGGAGATGAGCTTAAGCGTGTCCATGTTATGAGAATTTACAATTAATTATTTTCATGACAGAAATTAAAGTATGAAATCAATACACACTTCAAATTTCTGTTAAGATGGGAAAATAACAGAAATAAAACATATTCTCCGTTTCTTTATAGACTGGTAAGAATTCTATAAACTAATGGGGATTCTGAGCCGGTGATTCCACATTGCATTGCCGGCTAGTTGAGAGAAAATATTATATTCTATTAGAAATATATTTTCTTCCAACTCTGACAATATGTGGAATCACCGGCTCAGAATCGTAATTAGTTTTGTTTCATGATTTTTTCAATGTTTTCATGTGCGTTAATTACGATCTGGTGATTCTATAAACTAATGGGGATTCTGAACCGGTGATTCCACATTATATCACGTCCCTGACCAAAATATGAAATGTATCGCGATACTCAAGCAGATGACTGTGCCTCGGGTTTTCACTGGCATGCTCTTGAACTGTCTCAAACATTCACCTAGTTTTTCACTGGACTATAAAGACAAGGAGAATAATTCCTAAGAAATGACAATCATCAGTTTACATATCATATCTATAAACAACTTACCGGTGCCAGGAAAGAATTGATTGCCATACTTGTGAAAGGAAACTGTCATTACTCTATCAGTCAAGTAGAATGCTTCCTGTGAATAGAGTATAATTACTCAATAAGTGCAATTTGTGAGCCCAACAAAGGTATTGATAGTGAAGCACAATGCTTACTGTATGAGATCAGACTTTAATAAAACAAACTCACTAAGAGAAAGTAGAAAAATGTGCTACTGTAGTGACCAAATTATAAATCTACTACAACAGGCACAAAGTCACAACCACATTGGAATGGGTGTGAGGATTAGACCTAAAATCTATCAGGTAAGCCTGAATGTAATAACGACAAGGCTAACCCCCTGAACAGGCTAGCTGCGATAGCAATATCTTATAAGCATGGCGAATTATGGTCGTTTCGCCAACGAGTCATTTCACCAACAACAAGTTTGCCAACGTCTTAGGTACAGTAGTATTGCCAACGTTGTAAGTTCTTTCGCTAACGTCCCTTGTTTTTGCTATGTTAGTCAATGTATAATGTAAATTACCTGTACACCGTCTCCATGATGAATGTCAATGTCAATATACAGCACTCTGTTATGGTATCTTTAACACAAGCACATTAAAACACAGTTATTCAGATATTTTTCGCTATTTTTTGAGCGACTCACAATAATTAACAAACTTCCAATGAGTTATGTTCTATCGTTGCCTCCACTATGTTAAGGTGATAATTTCAAAAAGATTTGGAATTCAAGATGAAAAGACTCTTGGAGTCGAGTTGTTCAAAAGCCCTGGGAGAGATGCTGCTTCCTGCTATTTCTTCTAATATTACATGTGCGAAAAATTAAGTTTCACTGAACAAAACTCGCTCAAATTCAGACACGGTATATATTATAGATTCATAAACATGCTATTGAACTTTCATTAGATGTTATGGTGATCTAAATACTCTAAAGGCCGGCGCACACTTGAGGTAAACAGCTGAGCTCTTTGCCTCTCGAGACAGTTTGCTCAGCTGTTTCCGCACGTGTGCGGCAAAATTTTGGTGAGAATTTTGCCTCGCGAGCTCTTGCGAAAATAATCTGTCGTGTTTGATAATTTTTGCCTCGCAAGGCCAATTTCTCATCGTGTGCGGACGACGTGAGCACTTTGCTGAGCCAAATTACAATTGTAGCCCATAAAATCGCTTTTTGTGATTGCGTCATCTTTGTTTTGGCTGAAAAGATCTGAGAAAATAGCGGGTATTGAGAAAGTATCTCTTGCGGTTCTTCTTCTTCGTCGGAGAAGACGAAGACAAAAAAAGTCAGGAAGGAAAAAAGTCTGGGCGAGAAATTGGATTGCCCGAAATTTGCAACAGGGAGCGTATTGTAACCTTTTAAGGGAAATCAGCAGTGAAGACCCAGAGAGTTTCGGCCAATTTCATCGGATCGATAAGAGTGGATACGAGAAAATTTTGCGTCTGGTTGCTCCTGCTATTACGCAAGAAGATACCTTTATGCGAAAGAGCCTTTCCCCAGGCGAGAAACTTTCGATTACATTAAGGTTTCTTGCCACAGGTAAGTTTTCAAGGTATATTAAGTCGCTTCTAAAATACTATACTGTATACAATTTTATTTTGTTACAATTACAAAAAAATTACAAATCAAATGTGTTTCTAATGTCAGTCAAGAAATTTTGTGTGCACGTAATAAAATGAACCTTCAATTAGTATTGTTTTATGTTTGCATAATTTCTTTTTGCGCTCACTCACACTCAGCTGTACATATTTTGAAAAAAAATCCTGCGTTTGAATTTCACTTCATCGACATTATCCTTACTAATATACTGAACACGATTCGTTCTATTTCGGAGATAAGTCTTTAGTTTACATATATTAAATCTAGAATTTTTGGTTTTTCAATTTTTCGTAATTGCTGCGGTTGTTTTTGAAAGGTGAAAAATTTAATGACTTTGCACTCCTGTTTAGAAGAGGAGAAAGAACAAAATCCTATGCTGTCAGTGAGACATGCAAGGCATTATATGTTGCTATGAAGGAGACGTATCGAAAGGTATGGTAGCTGAAAATAAAATTGAGTTTTGTTACAATTAATATAACAGAAATCATAACTCAGTTTTATTGACCAGTGCATGTAAATATGTATTTTTTAAATACTTTTAAAAGCTTGAATTGTACTTTTAATTATTATAGATATGAGTTTGACTGTAGAATACGCCACCTTTAGACTTCATATGAAACTACATCTGGGATATGAATGAAATATTTTTCATATTCTCACTAATGAAGATATTGCTGACTCATTCCTTTGTTTTTTTCATATCTTTTTCATCTAGTTTTTTCTATTTTCAAAACACCCATATCTATGTCAAAAAGAAAAAATTGCATCTGGCTTGCACATATTAAGTTTATCTTCTTGTTTCCTGTGCTCACTTGTGAAATATCTTTTTAACTCAGACAAACTTCACTGTTTGTGCCACCGTATAATATACAGATATTGAGGCTATAATTTCTTCTATGTGTTGTGGTGTAAATTTGCTCTTTATTTTGAAATTTTCAAACCAGTTTTAAATTTTAAAACTAGTTGAAAAATTTCAAACTAGCTGAAATTTTTCAAACTTGTTTAATTGTTGCACATCTGTGTTTATGAACAGGTTTTTAAAAAAAGCTATTATTTTAATTTGAGATTGTAGAACTATTGGGAAATTCCTTCCCCATATATTCCACCCACTACCCAACTCACCCCCTCCCCTACGACTACAATAAAATATTATTTTTAGTAATATAAAATTTTTCTTTTCTTTTTATTGTGACTGTACGGAGTCATAGAAAAAGGCACTAATTAAAATTAGGTATATATAACCAAGGTAAACATATTCTTTTGTTTTATTAATAGGTTCCTGCTACTACAGAAGAATGGAAACATGTTATGCAGGATTTTAATTCCAAGTGGATTTATCCATGTTGTATTGGAGCCATAGATGGCAAACATGTAACCATTCAGCAACCATCTAATAGTGGTTCAGAATACTGTAATTATAAGCATTTCTTCAGCATTATTCTCCTTGCATTAGTTGATGCAAATTATAAATTTCTTTTTGTTGATGTCGGGGCACCTGGTCGTGCAGGAGATGCTGGTGTTTTCCAACAGTCTTCACTAAAGATAGCTTTAGACAGTTTTAATAACAAACTTAATATCCCACCATCTCAGAATATTGAAGGTATTTCGAAACCAATAACATGTCACATTGTAGCAGATGATGCATTTCCAATGACAGATAGAATTATAAAGCCATATCCTCAAAAAAATCTTGACCTGGAAAAACGAATTTGCAACTATCGGCTGTCTCGGGCCAGGCGTGTAGTCGAAAATGCTTTTGGAATCTTTGCAAACAGATTTAGAGTATTCCTGACAACAGTCAATCTTTCTCCAGAAAGGGTTGTAGATCTTGTTCTTGCTGCCTGTTGTTTGCATAACTTTATGATTGAAACAATAGACATGCATACCTTGGTGGGCATGATTTAGAGGATTATTATAATATTAGTCATGATTTAGCATTAACTAGTCTGTCGGCTAGTAGCTCAAACCGGAATCCAACACAGCTTGCAAAGCAGCAAAGAGATGAGCTGGCAGTGTTTTTTTCTTCTGAGTTTGGCTCAGTACCCTGGCAAAAGGACATGTTTAATAATTAAACTTGCTTTCAAATTTGTTGCAGATGCATTTAACTGGGTACACAAAAGATTGATTACAAAAATATATTTATAATGATGGCCAAGGAATTACTATGCGTGGTAAATTGAAGGTAAAGATTATTTCAAAATGTCATGTAATGCTGTATTGCGCAGTTTTAGTTGTAATCAAATATGTATTTCAAAAAAATGTTCTTTTGTTTTGTAAAATGTAATTTGAACCAAGTTTGAAATGCTATGTATATAATAATTATTACGTGCAACTAAATCAGACTTTCTCAAAATGTGTTGTTTATTGAAGTTTGTTACAAAGTGGGATATTAAAGCTTACTTTAGTCCAAGCTTATGCATCTCTTGACATCCAGGCAATAATTGTTTAAACATCACATAATTACAATATCCAGCCAAGTCTTAAACAGATATCTCAAAAGGATAATGAAGTTGAAGATACTAGACTCTTGCTATTAGATTCAATTTTATTTTAGAATTTGTGAAGGTCTTGTACATGTGTTCTTTAATCACCTTGATGTTAATTAAATAAAGCTTAACATAAAAATATTTGAAATAGTGTTGCAATGATTGGCAATTCAGTGATCAATTTCAACTTATTACACCTGGACAAAAAGGCATATGAATCATTCTTGAACAAAACACATGGATGTGACGATGCTAACACAACTGTATGGTGTCCTATACTATGTGCTAAAATATAATAGCAGATTTCTGTAATATTTAGGATTTCACCTTGTATTTTTAATCATTTCATTTCATTTTCATCATTGTTTTAATTTAAATTTATTTTAGTTTAGATAACGTTTTTTAAATATTGGTTTACAAGATTAAATTTTTAAATCAATTATTTTTTCTTGGTTTCTGCACTTTAGGTTTAACTTTTGAATGAGTTTCATTTTAGTTTAGTTCATTTTCAGTTCAGTTTCTGTTAAACCAAAACTGAATTTACTCTTGTAATATACTTACACCTTTTATTAAGCAACTGAAAGACCATCTAGAGACTTCTCAATGCGAGTAAATTTTCTTTTCTCAATTCTTCAACTATTCAATATCAAATAAACTATTATCATATTTTGTGTTCTTTAACCCTAAAGTGAAGTAATCAACAAAAAAAAGAAACAAAAATTGATTTAATTTTCAACCAAAATTTAAAAAAAGTTATCTAAACTAACCTAAATTTAAATTAAAACAATGATCAAAATGAAATGAAATGATAAAAAATACAAGGTGAAATCCTAAACATTATAGAAATCTGCTGTAGCACACATAGGACACCATTTAACTGTATCCTCTCTGACTTCAATTGAAAGCTACTAATTGTTCCACAAGAAGCCCCTGAAAGCATGCAGATGAACCAGTGGGTATGGGAACACTATTAATGTTTTGTTTGATTGATACAAAGTAACACTACAGTATTTGTTTAGAATTTTATAGATAGAGATGAATTTTAAATAAAAATTGAGGTTCACAATTATTGGGGTGCAGGAACTTGCCACTCTGACAGTGGTTGTTTTGGGGCAGGGGCCAAAAACTGCATGGCTTGTTGCTGCAGTGGCTGAGTTTGCATTGAGGATGCAGGTACAGGGAACATTGGATTTGTTAGCCCCAACATCCCCATTTGTGCTTGAAACAGCACTTCACTAATTTTATGCTGGGCAATGCTCCTTGTCATCACATCCAGCTTAAAATGAGTTTGGGACACATATGAGCCAAAAGTGTCACAGAGCTCTTCCTCTGGTGCCTTTTTAATAACTTTATTTGCTTGGTGCGAGCTTTCACTGAGTGAACTAGAAATCACCCTTAGCAGTTCAAGCTCTTCGTCTTCCACTTTTCTTCTTTTTGATTTAAATCTGTTTTTGCCAAGCTTCTTTGCTTCGCCTTCCTTTGATGTTGACCCACACTCTTTACTTGTTTTTTCAGTACTGCCATCATTTTCTTTATCATCACCCTCCTCTTCTTCAGATACTTGAAATACATCATCTGCATCATCTGTAGACTGCTGATGAGTAACAGCCATTAAGTTAGAATCGTCAAGATGCAAGAAAAATATTAATAATAGTAATAAACGAGGTTCTTATAGTTCCTATTTCTATTAAAATTAAAAGTCACTGACACTGTTTACATAGTGTCGTATTAGTGAGTAAGGCAATATTTACAGTTAAAGCAATTTTTAAAAATTATTTTAAAAAAATAATTATACAAAGATGAAATTTGTTTAAGAGTTTTTTTCATATATAAACTCCACATTATAGTAAACTTACTAGATTAAGGTTTGACAACGTCGGCCTTGCTGCAACATACGGGTCGAGAAATTGTAATTTGTCCATCAACCAGGCAGTTCTTTTCGATGGTGACTTCCTTTGAGCTCCACTGGGTTTTGGCTTCTTTGCTTTTGTATAACTATTTTCTAAGTTTTCTTAAAGTTGCCCTCACCCAGTCAACTGAAAATATTAATATTAATTAATTAAAAATTAATTATGGTCGTCAACCATTGCATTGGACATTTAGTTTTATGTGAAATGCCAGTAAAAAGCTTCATTATTAAATGTAAAAAGACTACATGTATCAAACAAGCTTCAATGATTCCAAAACGTCTTGCAAGTTTCATCTCTTACATCACTTTATATTAGCTGGGCTCGTTCCTCCTAAAAGACACAAGATGCAATCCTTATATATGTTTTATGATGTATAAAACTGAATATTAAAAAAGCGACTGTCATTTTTGAATGAAAACATAATTATATTACATTTTCATTACTAAATTGTTTTTTATACGATGACTCGGTTTCGATTCCAGTCACCGGCCGTGAACAACATAAACAATGTGATTGGTACGTATAACAATGCTTGTCAAATCTTTACCGGAAAAGGAAACAGTAAAAACTGTAAGTGTAACAAAAAATATAACACAAAGTTAAGTGTAAGTGTAGCTATATAAAATATACGCATTGTTTAAACACAGTACTATTTTTAAAACTTAATTAAGACTTGCGTAAAATATATTCAAATTTCTTTCAACCTCAAATAAAATTACATTTTAAGATGCAATACGTACCGTTTGCCTCCATTTTTTCCAGTATTTCGGAATACGCCAGGTCCCGTTTGTCACGGTTTTAAAAATCAGGCGAACTAACGTTAAAGAGACATGAGTATTCAGGCCACAACTCAATAAGTTTTTCTTCTTTCAATAAATCATTAATGACACCAGCGCCCGCCATTTTCTCCGTCAAAACAAGCAAAAATGACGCCATCCTAGAATGCGATTTTATTGGCTACAATTGTAATTTGGCTCAGCAAAATGCTGACGTCGTCCGCACACGATGAGAAATTGGCCTTGCGAGGCAAAAATTATCAAACACGACAGATTATTTTCGCAAGAGCTCGCGAGGCAAAATTCTCACCAAAATTTTGCCGCACACATGCGGAAACAGCTGAGCAAACTGACTCGCGAGGCAAAGAGCTCAGCTGTTTACCTCAAGTGTGCGCCGGCCCTAAACAATCCACATACATTTATTACATAGAGCTTAGCCAGAAAATACTTATGAGTAAGTGTACTTACTTTAGGAGTTCTAGAATAGCAATGACAATGTCATTAACATAACAAAAGCCAGAGGCCTGTTAAAACAAAAAAAGAAAAACAGTCATTCTGTAATCATGATAAAGTATCGATGGCACAAAGAAAACATTCCTAGACATGAGGTTTTTTAATAGTATAGGATACATATTGTAATGCTGTATGAGAACTAGTCGACCCCATTACCTGCGAGCCACATCAAAAGTGACTTGTCATGACATAAAAATTATTAACCCTTTGACTCCTGGGATGTTTTGTGATTTTGAACGATTTTTGTATGAAAACAATCAATTGGCTTTCTCTAATCCGTATTAGGCATTGCCATGGAAACATCCCACATTGTGTAGTCCCCAGGGAACGTGTTTTCAGTTTATGAGGTGATGATGAGGTTGAAGTGTCTTGTCGCTGGTGTAGCCGCCGATAAAAGTGCATTTTTGCTCATTTTCAAGCCTTGTTTGCTGGGAATCAAAATTTCATCAAAAAATCCAAGGCCAAACATCGTTGATTTTCCCAGTCCAAAAACGGCGCAAAACAGTATTTTTTTTTAATATTTGCACTTCAACTAAGAACTTTCTGCAGAAATGACAGTTTATTCTTGCATCACTGGCCTTCCAAACTTAAAGAAACAACTAAAGTTTGCTTTAAAACCAACTCCGAAAAATGACTTTCTTGTTTAATAAAGATTGAATTCTTTAATTCGGTACCATATCTTAAGGCCGTTTTAGGCCGGTATAGGAGCTAAAAGGTTAATACAGCTGCTACTACAATAACTGTGCAGCTCAGAAATAATTTGACTTTTTATTATAATTAATTATGACCACATTTTGTACTGTATGTGCCAATTATGACCAGATATTGTACTGTATGTGCCAGTTATGACCAGATATTGTACTGTATGTGCCAATTATGACCAGATACTGTACTGTATGTGCCAGTTATGACCAGATATTGTACTGTATGTGCCAATTATGACCAGATACTGTACTGTGTAGGTGCCAATTATGACCATATTCTACACTGTATGTGCCAATTATGACCAGATATTGTACTGTATGTGCCAATTATGACCAGGTATTGTACTGTATGTGCCAATTATGACCAGATACTGTACTGTATGTGCCAATTATGACCAGATATTGTACTGTATGTGCCAATTATGACCAGATATTGTACTGTACGTGCCAATTATGACCAAATACTGTACTGTACTGTATGTGCCAATTATGACCAGATACTGTACTGTATGTGCCAATTATGACTAGATACTGTACTGTATGTGCCAATTATGACCAGATACTGTACTGTGTAGGTGCCAATTATGACCATATTCTGTACTGTACATGTGACAATTATGACCAGATATTGTACTGTATGTGCCAATTATGACCAGATACTGTACTGTATGTGCCAATTATGACTAGATACTGTACTGTATGTGCC
>JAOBRB020010470.1:0-16349 GCA_027575285.2 Zoanthus pulchellus | reverse complement strand
ATTACATCGTGATTACTTTTAAGCCATGTTTCCGTAATAGCAACCAAATCTGCTTTGCACTCAATAACATAGTCGAATATGTTGGCTGACTTGTTTTTGACTGACTGTGCATTCAGAAGACATAATGACAGTGAATTAGAGATTTTATAAAATGGCTCGCAAGTAATTGAAATAAGATTTGCTGAATTTCTAGACTGTTTTAATGGTCGAGTGTGTTGTATAAAAAAAATACTGAAAACGTGTTTCAAAAACTCTATAATACAAAAACATTTATCGACGACATTGTTTGTATTTTTTGAAAGCAAAATAGAGAATCCTTTTTTTACAAACCTGTCTGTAATTAAGTGAATCCAAAAATATACTGTCGCCAAGGAATACCACAGTTTTGCACGGCATGTGAATTCCAAGAGCGAGAGTCCCTGTTGCAACAACAACCTTAAAAAGGTGCAACAACTCTTGTTAGAGAACGTCATATAAAAAAAGAATTATAGGTACAATAGTACCTAATTTATAGAGAAAATTTAGGTTTTGTTCCCGGTTAATATCACAATTGCCGTTTACATCACATGTTTAAGCCTCAGATTAAATATTTTCCTGCATATCAAGCTCATTAATTTATGAAAAAGATATTTCTTTTTGGCCAATGCATTTGAAACCCGAAGTAAAAAAAACTGTAACAGTAAAGGTTGTGGTTTACTCCACAACCGTGGATCTAAATATTCCCAATACAACAGATTCAATTTCTCCCATTTTGATAAGTGATAAACATATTTTGAATGGTTTATAGATCAATTTGGCGTCCCGCAATCTCATAGTTCTTATTTGTAGACCCATCCTTGCATGCGTAAAAAGTTGTTTATTTTATACATACTGAGATTTACCCATAATAGAGAGTAACTAAACCAATCAAAAAGCTGAACGACAGTGAGCGTCAATCGTTCGTCCAGCTAGAGGCGTGAACGATTTTACATCACCATGGTATCCGGAGGTACACCCCCAATGAAAAATCGGGGATTTTTTGAGCTTAATAAGAAAAGACTTAGTGATGCGTAGATTCATGAAGGCCAATTTTGTGTCACTATAACACAGTAAACTAGTCGACAAAAAAAATTCTCCTTCAACGCAAAATTGTCCAACAAAAGGGTGCTGCTTTGTCCACCAGTTCGAATGAAGACTAAGGACAAACTATTTTTGTGAGTGTATAATATTCAAACATATAATTTTGTATATTCCACTGCATGGAGATCGACTTTTAACTATATTAATAGCATTTGAAATTTAACAAAAAAAATTACAAAAACGCTTTATCTCATTGTTTTGAGGGCGCTCTAACTGTTTACTCTGTAATCTTTTTTAACCTACATTCTTTGGAAAAATCAAATACAATTACATTCAATTTTGATAACAAAGTGTATTTCAGTTAAAACCCACCTTAAAGCAGTAGTAAAATGAAGAAAATAAAGACCAAAGTAAAGCCAAGTATTCAAACGGTATTCTTTTTGTAAGTATTAGTTTTTGTCGAAAAAAGTAGATAACCAAAGATGCATCTTAACTTAAATTAAAAATAATATATTCTTTCAATTTTTCTAAGTTTATTGACAAAATTCATGCGTCGTGTATGTGCCTGCAGATTTTATTACACTCGAATAGCTTTCTTGCGAATGAAAAATCTTTGTAAGTATGCTGCGCAACTTGGGAATAAGAATAGTTTGCGCGCACTTCGTTCGGTTTCAAAACCAATGATGATTTTCGGCACTACCACTAATCATTGTTAGGCTTTAAATAATTCACTTGCAAGAGGGGTGTACTTCACGTTTGGATTTCTTACCTGAAGAAACTTAGAACGAAATAACACTTCAGTTGCAGCGCGATACTTAGCATTCATGCCGGCATGATGAAACGAAATACCACGGTTTATTCCTTCCATAAATAAACGATAACGATACCCATCACGCTGAATCCGATTTAGAGCTTTGTCTCGATCCTAGGAAACAACACACCTGTATTACAAACAAACACGTTATTCGGGAAATGAAAGGGTCACGAATAGTGAGTAACTTGCATGGAATCATAACATTTTAAACTCATTTTAAACGCGAAACCGCGCTATAAAAAGGCCTGTGCCAGGCGATCGTCATGCACATTCAGTTGTCATTAAACCGCCGAACGGTAATGAGCTCACGTTCGTTTCACCCCTCGCTCTAACAGTAACTCATTTGAATAACAAATTTGTCAGTCATCGTTCAGGCCTCTACACAAAATCGTGGTTTTGGAAAGTAAATGAAACAAATGAACAAATAAATGCATCACAACTATTCTTCTGAGCAGTTTCAACTTTTAACATGGCATGCAGGAACAACGGTATCAGTGGGTGGAAATACAACGGCGCGAAGTTTCAAAATGGAGATTTCAGAATCATAAGTTTTTGTTGATAACTGTTTCAATAGAAGGAACATATTACGAATCATAAAATAATAAAAGAGCATTGCGAATTTGTACTTTTTAGCTGTTAAAATAGCTTTATTTTGGTGGTCTATAGAATTTCTTTATTTTTATCACTCAGAGAGACTGTTAAACCGCCTCTTAGTTCAAAATTTGAATTTCGAAAGGTGTCAGATGTGGAAGGACCTAGCCCTTTTAAAGCGCCGTTTCTTGTTTAAATGAAAATCTAGTATGATAGAACTGAAGGATTTCATTTAAATATGTATTACTGATTCTCTCTACGATGAATACATTGACAGAACAGAAAGACCACATAAAACATGCTTCAAACTCACATTATAATGTCAACTTAAACTTTTAATTTGGAGATCAATTATTTTGCTTTTAAACGTTAAGTGCTTTGATTAATTTTACCACTGATCTAGCGAAAAAGCGACAATGTTGACTTCACTTTCTCTGAGTATTATTTAAATCAAATAACTAAGCTGAGACAAATTGACATAATATTATGAAAAATTGTGAACCGGCATTGCGACTTACTGATTTTTAAAGACTACATCCAGCCGTTGTTCCAGTTTTTTGTTGTTGCATGTTATACTGACTTGTATTTTGCAACACTCCAAACAGCAAGATATGTAGACGATATTACACAGGGGGCAAATATAAGAAATTTATTTTCGAGTGATGAAAACAATATTTTATCCTGGTTATAATCAACGATAAACTAAAGGAGAAAATATGTTTATTGAATTCTCAACAAAACGACCAGCACATAATAATTATGTGACGACGGTCCTGTAGACACGCTAATGGAATGCTTTCTTTGACAATGTTCGTCCAATCTCTACATACATTTCAAAAGTAACCGCAGTAAACTTGCTCTTAGTTCCTATTTTCCCCCAAAGGTGCGGCTTCTAATTTTTTTGCTCTTAGTCTTAACGAATCAGTTAAAAGCCATTTTAATGATAGGCACTTTTGCAGACTCGTAAAACATCATAAGTACGAAAAACATACATTGTTAAAATAAATATTATATAAAAGAATAATATTAATAATATTTAAAAGCAATTCTTTAAATTTCTATGGTTCTATGCACAAGGATTATACAAAGATCTTCTTTATATTGTTGCTTTTACTACAATTGGTGAGCATATGGTAGTAATTAGCTCGTGACCATTCTTTAACCATGCATCCAACAGTGTTCTCTTTCTTTTTTAAAAATTGATAAGAGTCAAATGTGCGGATATTATACATATTGCTTTGCCAAGTGTGCTAAATGAAGCTAAACGAAAACTAGCCACTATAACTTTAAAATTGATTACACCTTCTAAATTACATAGAAAATAAAGTCCACAGCCACTTAAAACGTGTTAAATACTCCACCTCACTAATGTTACTGTTGATCATAAAAGCACGTCCTTGATGACTAAAGTTAAAGAACCGTTTCCACCTATGGGGGGCATAATTATGTTGTCAACTGTGTTCAGACAGCTGAGCAGTTAATTTGACACATGCCAAACACCAAACAATAGTCGCATGCCCAGCTGGCGCGCTGCCAACGAATTATTCGCAGTATTTGACGTAGATGGATTCTGAGTTAGTTACCGAAGAAGGCTAAACTTGTGAAGAGTTTGCAATTCCCATATAACATCTGGTACCTCTCAAGCAAAATCAAAGACGGAATATACATGCATGGATCGTTAGTTTGTGATGAAAGTGAAGCAGAAGTGAATATCGAAGATCATGAAGGCTGCAAAGAGTCAAATTCTGTTAAAAAATCTCAACAATCTATCGCTCAAATTCAACCAGAACAAAAAAAAAAGCTAAAAAGCAATCTAACTGAAGGGAATCTAGTAACGATTTGAAACCGGTCTTGGAACGAGTGATATAAACAGCTCCCAATATCAAATCAATCATTATAGAAAACTGGCAAATCGTTCAAAATCAGTTGCTACTCAACTCAATTTCCCCTTATAAAAACGCAGTCTCTCAAAGACATTATCACATGATCGAAACTTTAAACATATAAAACTAAACTTAAAACGTCAATGAATTGAGAGCAGCTAATAATTTACAGATTCAAATTATGAGCAAAGTCGTGTAGGCCCATCACCCTTAGTACATCATTGTCAATTTCTGGGTACTGTTAGCACCTCCAAGGTCACAATGCAAAAAATACTCAGCAAAAATGCTGTGTGAACTTCGTTCATATCCAAATGATTGTTTCCTGTTCTTTCATAACTCGAAAACAGATTTTTTCAAACGAATTTTCATGTTTACTTTCTTTTGCCACTTATCCTTGTCTATATTCATGCAGTGTCTGTCTTTGTTCTTGATGACGTTTCGGCAATCCTGCCATCTTCAGATCTTTTTTTTTATCAAAATACTCGTCAATGTCATTACTGTTAATAAGCTGTCGAATGTGGGAGTCACTTTTTTTTAGTCTCTCAGTTCTTGCATTATCTCCACCCTTGGGAAAGCTCCTTGTTTAAATTCCGCTCTTGAATTCATCAAGTTACAGGTGCTGTCAGTCAAACTCCTGTTAATACGCACTCCTTCGTCGATTTGTCTCGTTAGTGGGTCTTGGAAGAACCTTGTTGCTTTATAGCTGTATATAGCTGTCTCTCCCTGATGGGCAGTCTGGTATTGTTTGTAGAGTGGGTTTCCTTCTTGCTTAGTCCGGTGGCCCATTATATGCTCCATCATTCTACTGTAGAGTGTTCTGCTTGTTTCTCCATGGTATACGGACTCGATATTTTTGTCTTGGCATGTTACACATCTAATTTTATATCTTGCACCTTCTTGTGTTATCTTTAAACAATTCTTCCCCTTCGAATTGCCGCTGATATATGTTGGGCACTCAATTTTCTCACAGATATCAGTTTCCGCTGGGGATTTCTTGCATAGGACGCTTTTCAGGGGTATTCCCCACTGTTCAACAATCTTGGGTTTCACTAATCCATTGCTCTGCTCCGTGATCTCTACGGCTGTCTTCTTCCATTCAGCGGCCAGCGTACTCCTTGGTGTGGCAGGGCAGAATATAGGGAACTCATTGTTTATATTGCCGTTGGTTTTCCTTATGTACCAGGTCTTCTCCTTTCTCTCTTTCTCTCTTCTTCTCTCATCTCTTGCCCAGGTCTTCTCACGATGGAGTGGCCTTTCTCCAGTCCTATCTTGTTCTAATCTTTTGTCCCAATGATTCAAAGCCGATTGGATGATGTTCTTTCTGAACCGTGCGTCATATCCTGAATGTTTCATACGCAGGCTGAATTTGGATGGCAGTAGTACTTTTCTGGACCATGGTAATTCTATACTGGTATTCTCTAATATCCGGATCGCCATTTGTGAAATTGTTGCTCTCTTTACACGTTTCGGCATTGCACTTTTATTCATTATCAGTAGAATGGACGCAATCAGTTTATTGTAATGTTCATAAAGGACTTGATTGTTCTCAACCAAACAATTAATATCCAATATTGGGGCATGGCTGGCGCAGTTGGTAAGATCTCTGCTTTGCAGTAACAAGGTCCCCAGTTCGATGCCGGCAGTCTGCCGAGATTCGAAAATTTGTGTGACCTTCTTTTCCGCCGAAGCAAACTCAGCTTTCTATCCTCCCGGGGTAGGTAAATGAGTACCACCATCTGCTGGGAGCTAACCTGTGATGGATTAGTGTCCCTTCAAGGGGGAGTCATAGACTCTTATCCGCTAAACACTACAGAAACCGGAGATAAGCGCCGGCTCCATGGGCCACGAGGCTCGTAAAGGATTTAGCTAGCTAGCTATTGGGAGATTACGGTCACTATTAGCTCCTGGGCAACCGCCTGTAAATTGTAGGATCGGACAGTTAGAGTTTGCCATCTTAATAATCTCGCGCATAGATCTAACATCCTTTGGTATTTCCTGATCTACCTCTACCTGATCTTCTACTATTCTCATTTGGTTGTCTTCCGCAGACCATCTTGTCCCTGGTGCCAGAATATAAAATAACAAGTTATAATCATCCACGTATAGTGAATCTGAATTTTCACCACCTTTTCTTGGGCCGGAGGTCTCCATCACATTGACCTGAGAAACACACTCAAATGTGCCAATATGGCTTTGAAATTACAGATTAAAAAGCCTAAATGATTGAATTTTCGACTTAATAACTGAAAAATGTAAAGTAACAAGATATATTATGGATGGAAAAAGATTTCCATAACGCTCTAATTTCTGCCGCAAGTAACCCCCTAAAACGGCGAGACGGAACTCGATACCAGACCTTGTCCGTGACGTGAAAACGGTTCTGAACCGCCTTCTAAAGTATTACTTTCCATTACATGGGTGAAAAAAATATTTAAAGAAAAAAATTCGATTCTTCCTAACTAAATAGCAGAAATTGTCATATGAAACGAATCACGACTGGCGCATTTACATCCACAGTTTTATCTCCAAAGTTTTAAATACGGCAGTGAAAACAACACAATCAGCAAAAGGTGCACAATATTTACAGGTATTGCATTTGAACACGTACATCACCTTCATAGATAGCGTGTGCCCTCCGCAATTTATTATGAATTAGATCTACAATTAATAATTACCTTTTTTGCAACAAGTTGATGGTTGGCAAATGTGCAGGATGGCAGCGGTTCAGACAACAACGAAAAGTTTGGTTGATTTCCTTCTTCTTCTAAGTCTTCCTTTGTTACCCTAACGAGTGAGATATTTAATAAAATAAATCTATAACAATATATTTGACATTTGAAGGTTCAAGAAATTTAGCTACCCCGGATTCAATGTTAAAGTCCCTATATCGCTTGTTTTTTATCATTTAAATGAAAAGTAGAACCCTTCATTGATATCGAATTTAAAAAATTAAAATGTTTTTTGCGGTTCTTGTCGAGACGGGCAAATTAAACAGTTTCGGAACAGCTTTCATTTTTGACTCCGCATTACTCCATTATAAAATCTTGGGTAATGATGTAGAAGAAGGTACAGGTGTATGTAGCTTCCGGTTCAATACTAACACTGTCAACACAAAATGTTCTTTATCAACAGTTTAAAACACTGCAAAAATTAAAGAAA
This sequence comes from Zoanthus pulchellus, assembly GCA_027575285.2. Taxonomy (NCBI): domain Eukaryota; kingdom Metazoa; phylum Cnidaria; class Anthozoa; order Zoantharia; family Zoanthidae; genus Zoanthus; species Zoanthus pulchellus. Next base: position 8,843 of record JAOBRB020010470.1, on the reverse strand, counting down.
TTCAGTAATACGAAATTTGTTTGTCGCGTTTTTCATTGTAAAATACGAAAGACAACGAAGGACGACTGCCTGCTGCTACGTCACAGATTCAAGTCCCCTTGTGTTGGGTCAAAATTTGAATTCCTAATTTCTTCTGTTTAAAAAACATACTTGGGTTCGGAATTTTTCATCGGTTATTCAAATTCTCAGATCATAGATGACAATAGTTTTCATTTCAAGACTAAAAAAGCAATAAAAAACAGCATCCACACTAAAACAGTGTAGCCCTAAACCTTACTTAAGTGCATGTGTGCATTCTGAAAAAGACTCCTGATAATTTCCTACTGTTAACATTTATATCTAAGAATCCCGAAAGATATACCCATTAACAGTTGCTACAGGAAGGCAACAACGTCTTTCTTCAGCTATGGAATTGTCTGCAAGCTTCCTAAGCCTGTAGGAAGGACAAGAACCTAACTAAACTCACATATGAAAAAATTGGCCTTGTCTGAGCCCTTGTCCATATCGGATAAATGACTAAGGAGTTCTTGCCTGACCTCAAAATCTACTTGCCCCAAATCACAGGACGAGAACTGTCAAACCCTGCAATACCGTTGTGAGCATCAAAAATAGCAACTTCATTTGTTTATCTACATATTCTTATTTTAAATCTAAAATGGAAAGACAATCTCTGCTAATTCTTCTAGTAAAGAAAATGAACTGAATAGCAGTATCTTCATCTATATTTCTTTAACCTAACTTGGAAAAACGCTCTCAGTTAATTTCTGACTTATACAAAAAATGAACTTAAAAACGGCTTAGAATATGTTAAGACAAATTATTTCTAATAAAAAGTGAGTGATGCAAGTGCGCGAAACTGTTACAGTAACAATTCTGTTCTACATTCGGCATTCAATGTATTTCTAGAATCAGAGTAAAATTTATTTCATAATGATTGCACTTAGAGGGGTTTTCATTAACCCGCGAAATAAAATTGAATAAGCGTATTACACTTTATCGTACTTCCATGATAGAGTATCCTCTTGTGCTTTTGGAAGATCAAAAAATATCACTCTTATAGGCAACAACTGATTGCATGTATCGCGTGTACAGAAATACTAGTGACATCGTTGAATCGACTCTCAACACGATATGGACTTGAACCGCTGATCGTAGGTATCGCATGTTTGTTGCTAGTACACTGTGCTTCGCTCACAGCATGCAATTCAGTACCCGTATGACCACTAAAATGTGTTATATATGTACACTTGTATTAAGTTCACCTTAAATTTAATATGCTGTCAATGAATTACGTCATAACAAGTATGCCAAATTGCACTTTTAAATGTAATATATATATATATTTGTTAACTTATTATATCCAAAACGTTGAGTTTATAAAACTTTTGTTTAGTTTTTGCAGAGTTCTACTTCAAATTTACATTTGTTAAATACAAGAAAGTACCTACTTGATAGCTTTTAAATCTTTCTGTTTTTCCTGTTTTTTACGAAGAAGCTCATACTGGGCTTTAAGTTGGTCCAGACGTTTCTTCATAGGACCTTGGCGAAGATCTTGCTCTTTATAGCGAAGCGTTCTTGCCACTTCTTCAACCGACTCTTCGCACCATTGTCTGTTAAAGCTAAAACGTATCAAGGCATAAATTATAAATTGATCTATAACGAGTGAACATACAGCTCAGATTAATCGAAAAAAAGAGGGAAAAGAACGGAGAAAAGTTCGCTAAACATAATCTTAATCCAGCCAGAATACCATTTTCTTCAGATGTAATAAAAGTATTTGCATATAAACAAAGCGGTTGCATCTGAGAAAATGCTTGTCTAAGGTACAATAAGAAACGCCTGACCAAGGAAACGCCAAATGACAATAATTACGTTGAGAAGTACTACATTGTTTAATCAAACTATTATTGTTTTAACTGATTCTATACGTAAAATTAGCAAACGGGATTCTGTGAAAAACTGTACTCTCGCAAAGGCTTCCTAAGTTTTAAAGGATGCCCTTTGTCCATTAACCTAAATGAACAAAAGAAAATACTATTAGCCAATCACTTTGGCGATGAAGTGAACCACTTAATGGGCATAATCTAGAAACATCAACTTAAAATGTGAAACATACAATTATTTATAACCAAAACGAGTACTGCTTTTTTTGGTTTATTGAGTTCTGCATCAGCTTTAATAAGTACCTGAAGAACAATGCAGGCAGCTTTTTCTGAGCTTTTAGTTGCTCTATCAGCTTGAGAAGATTATCCATAAGAAAATCCGAACCGTTATTTGCATCGACATCTAGTTTTTCCCACTGGGAAGTGTTTGCTACGGTTTTACCTTCCAAACCGGAACCTAGCTCTCGAATAACAAGATCAACCTATAAAATGAACATCATTATTGTCAAATAATGATTAACTGAGTACTAGTGGACGAGAAGACTTAAAAGTTGGCAGTCTTGGACTCTAGGGTCATGCTTTACCACTCACTGAAAAAAACAGCTTTGAGCTTACTGAAAAAATGTAATCTTTTGTCGTCAAAAACGGCAATAGAACCCATAAAACACAAAAATATATGTGAAGTTTACCCACGTTTCGGTTTCATACTAGGGACCTTAAGCAACTAGGACGGCGACGCCGACGACGATGGCAGAAAACAATAGAAAATTCAATGCAGCACGTTGGAATGCAGCGAGCGGAGCACGTGCACGGAGTTGTCGCTAAAATTACAACGTGAAAACACTCTTTTTAGAGTTGTCGAGACTACGTGGACGTTACAGCGAGATTATTCTCAGTATTTGTTTAGCATCATAGAAAAACATTAAATCTTTTTTCTTTTCACCAAAAAAAAAGAAAAGAAGTAAAAACCTTAATGAAACACACAAAGAAATTAAGACCAAACCAGAAAGGTGATTTCTCGGAGCCGTCGTCGCTCACGTTCCCGTCCTCGTTGCTTAAGGTCTCTGCTATTAAGAAATAAAGAGTAAACCAGAAAGGTGATTTCTCGGAGCCGTCGTCGCTCACGTTCCCGTCGTCGTTGCTTAAAGTCCCAACTGACAACATTCTCAAAATACAATGATAAATTATTACGATTTGGGTGTTAACGTAAAGCTAAGACAATAAATTTTAAATAACAAAAGAAGTTAATTAGATGATATTAGATGAATACTTTCGCGCGATTAACAATTGCCAACGAGCCAGGCGAGCGAAGACGCGAGTAGAATCATAAAGCCGATGCACGTGTAGAGAGAAGGGAGAAAAAATCTAGATTTCGATGTAAGGTAATTAATGTAACAATGGATTGAGTGAGTCAATCACAGCACAAAACATTTTCATGCATGAGCAAACAGCTGCTCATGTATTTTATCAGAAACATCTTATCTGACAAGTGTCAGAACTGATGAACTGAAATTTCGTATATACAAAACAAATTGTTACAACAAAAGTATTTAGGTTCGAACGGTTTTCACAAGTAAACTGCGCGCTGACAGCGGTTTATGTATTTTATCAAAGCCATTTTGTCTGACAAGTGTGAGAACTAACGAATTGAAACTTTTAATATACCAAACAAATTGTTACAAGAAAATTATTTATGTCTGAACGGTTTTTTCAAGTAAAATGAGCGCTGACAGCGGTTTATATATTTTATCAAAGAAATGAATTGAAATTTTTAATATACAAAACAAATTGTTACAAGATAATTATTTATGTCAGAAAGGGTTTCACACGTAAACTGCGCGCTGAGACATTTCTGTTTCAGCGTTTTATAATGGTAAACAGACAGTGGTTATGAATTTTGAAAAATATACATAGTTTGAAATTATCTTTTACTTGAAGTTTTGTTAAAAGTGGATCACTTTGAAATCATGGCAAGAGAGCAATCTGACCAACTGTAAACTAAAAAAACATTGTTAATCAAGGTTTAAAGCCGTCTTTAACTGAATGAATATATCAGCAGCAAAAAGCCGTTAATTTTGTATATTTCAAATTATTTTGTTTTTTAAAGTTCATCATCTCTGTTTGTGTACTATTTCTTTTAAAACTGATATGGCGAAAGACAAAGGAAAAAAGTATTTATGACAGTTCTGTCTTGCACGTGCTTTTGTTTTGTTCGTTGGCACTTACAGATAGCTATTACTAGTAATAATAGTAATAATAATAATAATAATAATAATAATAATAACAATAATAATGTTAATAGCGCATGCTCAGGTAAGACCTCAACCCTAGGAGGAGTAACAAGTTAGGTGACTTGGTTGAGAGACTGGGAATTGCACTTCGAACAGCATGGATAGATAGATAGATAGTTTATTAAATTTTAAAATTGCAGCTTTACAAACTGAATTAGATAAAAATTTTACAATAAATATTAAACACAATTAAAATTAAGTAGTTAAGAACGTATGTATATAAGTTATATTCTATAGATAACATGGACAGGATTATGATAACTGAGTTTTCGATGCGTTGGGGTCTCTTTTGACAGTTACAATATAGAAGAAATTGTTTTTTAACCTATTTGTTTTACAATGTGGGACATCAAATTTACGTTTTTTCCTGAGATTGTGATGTGAGTTGTTGAGATTTGGTAAAAATCTATGGAGTTTATGTTCTTTATTAATTGTAATATCTTTAAAGAGTTTTGTTGTTTGGACTTGTCCTTCGTTCGTAGAGTGTACTGAGTCCAGCGAATTACAAAGCATCATTGTAATCGTGGCAAGGAAAGATTATAAATTTTCATTGCTCGCTTCTGTAGTCGTTCTAGCTCTTCGGATAGATATTTCGTCAGGGATTTATGGAAAACTGGGCTGGCGTACTCCGCTATGGTGCGTATACAAGTGGTATAGAAGGATAGGATATATCTTTTGTATCAACGTAAGCTCGTTTCAATTGTTTTATAAAGTATAGCCTTGTGGAGAACGTACCTGAAATTTCAGAAATGTTACAGTTCCATTTTAAGTCATTAGAAATATTGAGACCTAACAGTTTTACCGAAGGAACTACCTCAATGGGCTTATCATTTATTATAACAGGACGAAGATTAAGCACTCTTTTATTAAAGGAGATTCGCAATTCTTTGCACTTATCCTCATTTATCTGAAAGTTATTTTCTTCCGACTCGTGGAGTAGTTGGTCAACTAATTTTTGGATATTGCTTGTTTTGGCTTTCGGATTATGTTCGGCAATGGTGGTGTCGTCAACATACTTCCATTTGTTGTCGGTGTTTTTGCTGCCGATGTCATCTATATCATTAAAATAAATAACCATGCATGGTCCTAATTTGGTTCCCTGTGGTACTCCGGCGGGTACTGTTTCCCACTGGGACTTAGTGTTTTGATCGAGCTTAACACGTTGCTTTCTTCCCTTGATAAAGTTAATTACCCAGCATGTTACACCATAAGGAAAGTCAAGGGCCATAAGTTTGCCAGCTAAGATGTTATGATCAATATGATCGATCGCTTTCCTATAATCCAACAGGACAACTCTTACGGTTGAACCGTTGCCGTCGGTGTCTTTAGTTCATGAGTGGAGCATACTAAGTAAAGCGTGTGTTGTTGACGACTTGGGGATAGAACCAAATTGATTATTAGAGATTTTCGTAAGCACCGCTGGCCTCATATTCCTGGATTACGAATTCCTCGCTTATCTTCGACAGGGTCAGGGTGAGTGATATGGGGCGAAGGTCTTTATTAATATCTTTGACTGGCTTTTGTTTCGGGATAGGAACAATGTCGGCTGTTTTCCAAGATGGAGGTATAGATGAGCTTCTCTGAAAGAGGTGTTGAAGATGTCCGTCCCAGGGCCTGTCAATATGTCTGAGTTCTCTTTTAGAAGCCAGGCAGGAATTCCGTCTGGGCCTGTAGCTTTTCTGGGGTTTAGTAGAAATAATTTTTTGAAAACAGCGTAAGAGGAGACAACAACGGGGTGGGGAATGAACTGGGTGGAGATTCACACGGAGGTTAGAAATTCGCTGGTAAAGGATGGAGGGATTCCATTAGTAACAAAAACGTTGTGTTAACGGTGTTAGCAATTTTCAGGTTGTCAGAACGATAACATTGTCGTGGATATGACATTTCAACCATGTCTCTGTTATGCAAATACAACCAACATTTGCATAATTCGCAAGATGTCGAATTTCATCAATTTTGGAGCAAGCGACATTACATTTGACAAGTATAAAGATGGAACAAAGGCAGATGAAGAACCTTGCCGTTTTTGTGATGGTGTTAACTTAATTGCCACACAGTTGGAAGGGTTGTGACGACGAAAGGTTTTGAATAGCGAAACCGGACCGCGAGTAGATAGTTGTCGGCTGGTTGTTTGGATGGGAGCTCGGTGGCGTAAATTTCGCTCACGGACGAGGTGGCCGGCTCTAGTTCCTCGATATTTTGGCCATAAGGGTTTAGTAAAACCCTAGAAAAATAACTAGCGGTAACTAGTTTGAGCTGCGTCGGTGATTCTAAAGAAACAATTTGGTAATAAAAATGTAAATTCTACACCGTAAAAAAGAAATACTTACTGACGTTTCGGACGTTGGTCCTTCGTCGGAGTAAAGGGGAATATAACAATAATTTAAACATTGGAAACGTCTGCAGAAAGACATACTAAAATAATTCGGAGATATAAAAAGTTTTTAAGACCGAGTTAAAATGCAACCGTCCGTGGCACATTCCTACAAAAAAACTGTACGTTAGGAACTGTAAGGATTTTGAGAAAGGTGCCTGATACATGAGCTAAGAAGAAGATATCGTGTGGAACCCTTTATCGTAGTTTATGACCCGTTTCCTCAGGTTTTTATTGCAGCATAGATTAGCTTGTTAAGCTGGTGGAGGTGGAAATAATATAATAATAATGATGATAACAAAAAAATTATAAATAGTAATAAAATAATTTATAATTCATACAACATAATATCCCTAAATAAAACCTAAGGCTCAACCTGGAATTAAATTTGTTGCAGAAAACATGTTTTCTAAAGAAAATAAAAAAAATAACAGTACAGAAAAGCAGTAAAATGAAGGGAAAGAAAATACGCCTTTGATCCTCAATCTTGGGGTGTAATTCGATGGAAAACATAACCCTAATAGCTTTGGCAGGTTGTTATACACTAATAGCATCTAAAAGCAACTTAACACACAATCTTTAAACCACAGAATGTAAGAGTCCATATAAAATTTTGGAGCTATCAATCAAGCAAAACATGAACAAACACTCAAGCGATATGCCAAGCATTTGTACGCATCGCATTTAACGCAAATATTTGTGAAGTTTCGTTTCGGTTTTTCTGTTTTATAGTTCAAAATGGAAGTCGATCCTTTTGCTAAATTTACATACTACCGGATTTACAATAGCTGAAAATAGTTTGTTTTGTAATATGGACGCAGAAAGCTAAATATGTAAATACAATAAAAAAGTTGAAAAGAGTAGTTAACCCCCGAAAAATTTCCGATGAATAACATCATTGAACTGAATCATGAACTGGAGTCTTGAAAAAGCAAAATGTGGAAAGAGCTTATAAGCCATTCTAAAATAAAAAAGTTAAAAAATATATAGAAGCTTGGGGAAAAGACCGGTGCAAGATTGAGAAAGACTAAGCATGAAACTGACAGAGGTTAGGGTTGAACGGTAAATATCACCTACAAAAAAAGGGAAGACTTTATATACATCTAAGGTGTGTCAAAACAGAAAAAGAAGGATTGGAAGATGAAAATATATAGCGGGAGATGCCAATAGTTTAGACTGAAGTACCTATTTTGCACTAATCAAAAGTTACTTGACACAAGTTCGCTTCAGGCTACCCACGGAATTTTGTTAACTCAACAATTCAGTCTTTCCAAGATAAAATCTCACAAGAAGATCCACTCATTCCAAGCTCGGGTTTTCTATATAGACTTAACTGTTTTACGAAACATAGATACAAATAGAATTCATTTGGCAAACACGGAAAAAAATAAAGTTTATGTTTAAGTTAAAACACCAAAATTACCATATATCCCATCTTGTTGACGAAGGACAGTGTAGTTGCGGAGAAAAGTACATTGGCGAGACACAAAGAAATCTTAGCGTTCGAATTAATGAGCATCAAGACAAAGCCAAATTACCGAACCCGCAAAACACCTAAATCAATTCCCAACTCATTCTTTTACATGGCGTGTAACAATACCTGCACGACAATGGGGGAAAAGAAATATCATGGAAGCGTTACTGATAGCAGCAAAGAATCCATCTTTAAACAAAAAGCTTCAACCCATCCAATTTTCCTGTTCCCAATGGGAATAACTTAATAATATAAATTTTTGAATTACTACGCGGCAAATAGAACCCTGATGATGACTTGTAAGTCAAAAACGTTTGGTTTTTAAATAACTTTTATATAAATTTTTTTTGCAGCTTTAACAATTTTATCCATTTTAATCAGAAGTTATTTTAGATGGAAAAGAGCAAAGAGAAACAGAATAACCAGACATCGGAACAATAGAAATACAAGATGTCAACATCACCTCGGAGGATATAATAGAAATGGAGTGAACAAGATGTCAACATCACCTCAGAGGATATAATAGAAATGGAGTGAACAAGATGTCAACATCACCTCAGAGGATATAATAGAAATGGAGTGAATAAGATGTCAACATCACCTCGGAGGATATAATAGAAATGGAGTGAATAAGATGTCAACATCACCTCGGAGGATATAATAGAAATGGAGTGAACAAGATGTCAACATCACCTCGGAGGATATAATAGAAATGGAGTGAATAAGATGTCAACATCACCTCAGAGGATATAATAGAAATGGAGTGAACAAGATGTCAACATCACCTCGGAGGATATAATAGAAATGGAGTGAATAAGATG
>JAOBRB020010361.1:0-16353 GCA_027575285.2 Zoanthus pulchellus | reverse complement strand
AATTTTCATACTTTTTTGAAAAACCCACTCGTGCAAATTATTTCCAAATTGAACTCGAAACCGTATGATTACCTACAGTATACAAATATCAAAATACTTGCATGAGCTAGCGCAATTATATGAAACTCTGCCGAAGCCACGTGTTATTAGCTCGTCTTGAGGGCCGAGCAGGAGGATGGGGGGACTGGAGTCTCCCCAAGACATTCGCTAAAATAGTATAAAACAATAAAATTTTGGAAGATTGGATCGATACATCGGCTTCGCGGAACCGTAAAGATTCAGCAACCTTGGAAATAGACATGCCTATGCAATGCCATAAAATTACTTATTTACGGACACAGACAGCACTACTAGCATGGCAAAAAGGTTTTCCTCTGCAAATGATCGATGCAAAGGGCAGTTTGGAAAATTTGACTAGAGTTGCGAGAACCCCCCACTTTTTAAGACGCTTCGCCTCCACAGCTCATTTCTAAATGTATCCATTTTGACGACGGAAAGTTTTTACACTGTTCACAAGTTTATAAAATATCAATGTCACTGTCCTCATCATGATCCGAGTCCAACTGTTGCATCGTCACCATATTTGTATATGGAGAGAAATAAGAGAAAAATAACATATATAGCCTTTGGTGGGAATCGAACCCCACATCTTCGGTTTACTAGTCCGACGTGTTAACCACAACACCACAAGGACCAACCACTCTGATAACGCAGCCGTACAATGTTATGTAGATAGTAACTGTAGGGGTTCCAAGGGCAATTTTTTTCTCTATTGATAAGTTAAACACTGTAAATTATAGGTGCGCACATATGGTATCTTGTGTAGATAAATCTAATAGAAATGCGATATGCCTCCTCGACAACACAAGACGACAGAAGACGACGACGGGTAGTTCTTTATTAGCGCGACTTCAAAGATTCTGACGGTGCATCAATTATGCGCCGCATTTATATTAATTAGTGCGGCGCAGATTCGGGGACTGCGCTCTTTAAGATAAATTGATCGCAAATGCGGTGCTCATTGTGGGGCGGCCTTAATTGCCGGAGTAAATACGGTAATGAAACCTTATTATAACCTACAAATAATGATCCTCAGTCTAACAGTTCAAGTTTGTTGCTTATTTTTTAGGAAACACATTGCTGCAAAACTGAAAGCACTCCAGGTAACTTTGATCCATAGTTTACATATTGCTATTGTATTTAATTTAGCATACACAAGTGTTACAGAGTAGCACGGCTGTTTCTAACAGGCCGCCATTATACTTCTTCAAAATAGAAATTAAAAAACTAAGCTAGTAGGTGTTTATTATTCTGCAAGATAGTGCAGGTGGTTCTTTCTATCTTAAGCTTACGGCAAACTATAAGAGAAAACTTTAAGCAAACGTTGTTCCAACCCATAAACTTAGATTGAATAAATTAACAAAGACGAATGCGTTTGTACCTATTCCGGAAAAGGAATACATGAATTAAAAACTTTTTTGGCTTTGTGTGGATTTTTTTTTTGCGAAGTTTGAAATAAAACATGTCTAAGTGACAAAACTAGTTTGGATTTTAAGTTTGAAACAAATATTTCATCACCCTAGCAATCTGGAAGGCAAGTCATTCTTAACCCGGAGTAGATTTTATAGGTCAGGCGCGTAGCTACCTGTAAGCCAGGTAGACCTGAGCTTACAATTTTTCTGAAATCCTAGCAATGTTCTTCATCCAATTTATTTCATTTCGGAAAATGAAGGTATAGGACAGACAAAATGGTTCTTCAAAATAATTCTGCTGTACTTGTTTTTTCATTTTTTGTTAAAAAAAATCACCACATCGCAAACATCGACATAGATGGCCGAGGAGGAGTGGTGCGAAACTCGAGTCAAAGCCTCTATCATGCACTCTCCCTGTCTTATTCTTTTGTTTCCGGCAATTTTTAAATCTCGACTGCAGAATAATGATAGCGTCCCGCGGGAATCAAAATATTTTTCAGAAAATCGACGAATTTTTTAGCAAAGCGGATTCACAGTCTATTACTATTATCTCTAATGATGAAGATAAGCATTCAGAAAGCATTAAAATGTGCTCACTGTTGTGCAGCAGATATATAAAGTGAAGCCGCTGACGAGCGATCGACAAGTGCAGCAGGTTGTGAGCCGTGCAATTACCAGCCAGCGTACCCCGAGATCCAACGGCTGTCCGAAAATGAGTTACAGAAAGATGAGATACAAGTCAAATGCCTTCAAGGCGAGTGGGAAGACAGCCACAAATACACATTTCCAGTAACAGTCATAATGTCAAAGCAGAGAAAGTTCAACCACAGGTGGCTTGAAAGTTATAAATGGCTTCGATATTCAGTTGCCACAGACACTGTTTGCTGTATTTACTGTGTACTTTTCGAAAAATTTGGAGGACATGAGCACAGAACAACGTTGGGCTAGCACAATATAAGAGTGTCAAACTTGGCAAATACCGGGACAGTTCTCAAGATACATAACCAATCATCTATTTATCTTTATGCTATGACAAAGGGTGATAATTATTTGCAATTTGCCACTGGTAAACAGAAAGACATTTCAAGCTGACAAAATAGCACAAAGAAATCTTCATTTTCTTAAAACAGTTATTGATAATACTCTGTTCTGCGATCAGTTGAAAGCATAACTAAAGAGGCTCTTGCAGAGAACTTTATAGGGCTACGATAGGGCAGCTAATATGTCGGATAAACATCGAGATGTACAGCCAATAGTCAAGAAACGCATACCTCAAGCAGGGTACGTTCATTGTAATGCGCATTCCTTGCATTTAGCTATTGGACACACGTGCAAGAAGCCCCTTGTTCGCAACATGCTGAATACGTTGCAAGAAATTTCATTTGTGTTTGACTACTCCGCCAAACCCTTGCTTGTATTTCGGGACTCTTTGAAAGGAAAACGATATAGCAAGAGGGAAGATGCAAAGACGCACCAAGCTAGGACCATTGTGTAAAACAGGGCGGGCCATTAAAACAGACTCCTGTACACCTTTCGCCCAGCTTTTAGCGTCGTAGTACATGCTCTTCAAATGCTCTCTTTAGTTGGGGATGGTAAGGCCAGAGGATACTTGTTTTCAATCAAGCAATTTGACTTTATAATTGCTTTTTGCTCTGCGGAGCACGTTTTATCAAATACCGTTGCATTATCGAACATGCTGCAAAGCAAACAAGTAGACCTCGTCGAGGCGACCAAGGAATCACTTGTGGTGATTAATGTCCTAAGAGAGGAGCGAGATAACAAGATGGTTTGGGACGAGCTGTTTGAAAGAGCAAAGACAATGCCAACTGAGTATAACATCAAGCCTACAATGCCGCAATTAGCAACCAATTAACAACATTGAGTCAATGTCCTAGCAGAAACACCAAAAGATCACTGGAAAAGAGCTTTTTATCTACCCTTGGTCAATCATTTGTTACAAGAGCTAAATGAACGGCTGCTGAAACATCACGATAAATTCCTTGGGCAGTACCTTATTCCCACAAAAATCCACCTCCTGAAATCAGATACGACATACAAGATATTAAAGACTTTTGAACCAGACTTGACGGAGAAAGCAGTACTTGATGGTGAGATGGTGCTATGGAAAGCGGTTAGAGTGGGCGCACGTTAAGGATGAAGATAAACCGACCACATTGAACGACACACTTTGCTGCACCAACAAAGATCTGTCTGCCAGTGTGACGGCCATCATTGCAATACTGCTCGCAATGCTCGTGTCAACAGCAACGCCTGAGCGGGCATTCAGTACTTTGCGAAGGGTCAAGAACAATGTGCAATCTACTATGCGATCTTGCTGTTTCGCATACTTACAGAGACAAGATCATCGATATAGATAAAGTAATTCAGGAGTTTTGTGCCAGAAAGCCACGCCAAACTTATTGGGTCGGCTAAAGCCTTGTCAACTTGTGAATCTGGGCTTATCAGAAAAAAACTGGCTGGCTAAGCTCCTCTAGGCCTAAACGAACGGGCCATAAGAGTTGTGTCCACGCATGCGTGCATGAGCACATATATGTAATTTCTTGAAATAATTGAGTAAAAAAGCTTTTGTTTTTCTATGGCTACAATCCAAACAGCCACTAAAACAGTTCATTTTTAGACTTTGGAACCACTAGGAATAAAGAACTTAAAAGTGCAAAAGCAAGCATAATTGCAGAAAACGCGAAACGATAGCAGTGCTTCCAGGATTGCAGTAAGAATCGCACGTGAATGAATGATAGCTACGCAAAGTTTTATAGAAATCATAACGGTCACTTACAACAACGTTTTTTTTTTATCGTTCGCCGTAGGCTTCAATTTAGAGACAGAAAACCAATTCCTAACAAGATAGTACTACTTGGGCAAAAATATTCTGAATTAAACCATTAAATGAGCCATGAAATCTAAAATGCAAACCGGGTAGAAAACAAATTAGACTTAGCAAATGGTACCTCTTGAACAGTCGTCTAGATAGCTCATTAACTTATTACAGGAAGTTAATGAATGTCGACTGGATTTAAACTAACATTAAGTCAATAAAAATGTATCCTCTATACCCCTAAGTGTCGGGAACCCGTCGATGAAATAATCAAGTTTAAACTCCTACTGTATTAAAAAAATCTGTTTTGTATTACTTCCAAACAGCCAGTTGCATGGTACTAAAGAATCTTGGATGTCCCGATGGGGTCTACGAAATCAACCCTGATGATAGAGGAGACATGAAAGTATTCTGTGACCAAACTACTGACGGAGGGGGGTGGACTGTGTTACAAAGACGAGTCAGCCCATTCAGAACAAGTTTTAATAAGATGTGGGCTGACTTTAAGCTAGGATTTGGTGACATTAATGGCGAGTTTTGGCTGGGAAACGAAAACATTCATCGTTTAACGGCCGCAGGGTTCTCAGATTTACAAATCGACTTGACCGCCACAGGGAACCACAGTGGCTTCGCAAAGTATTCTGGGCTTGATGTAGCCAACAACATTGATAACTACCGCTGGATCATGCAATGGCACTCAGGAGACATTGGAGATTCTATAGGAAATAAGCATCCGGATTGGGATCAGATGGGGAGACCGTTTACTACGCCAGATCGGGATAATGATGGTTTACCGGGAGGCAACTGTGCTACCCCGCGAGGCTCTGGATGGTGGTATAACTACTGCGGCCTCTCTGACTTGAATAAAGACACCGGTCCTGTCTGGGCCACTTGGAGTGGCAAAATCGTGATACAAAGTGAAATGAAAATTCGGTAGCTATAGCTACCTATGGAAAGTCATTCCAATACACAAAGTTAACATTAATGTGTGCAAGCCCTTCCAGAAGTGCATGATCCTTGAAATATGCAAATAAAATATGTCTTTTAATTCTTTTTTTTAAATTTTGTAAAAACAAAATAGTGGCACATAGAAAGATTGCAGTGTCAAAATTGACAAAAATGTTGATTCAAAAGCCTTTAAGGTGCTACTATGACGAAAATTGTATTATACAACTCTATAAGCCATTTTAAAACATAGACAAGAAATTTTTAGAAGAGTATAAATGCTTTATTCCATAGATACTGAGATTTACGCACGGAAATTCCATTTCGTAAATAATTGTTCGCTCACTGCTCTCAGCAAATCAGAGAGGCGAACGATGGTTTTCACTAGTGAATTTTCATTATTTGCGCTTCTGATTGGACGTACGATGTTTTTTCACTAGTGAGCAAAAATTGTACGTCCAATCAGAAGGGAAAACTGTCAAAAAACTTTCCTTGCACCTTTGTCATTGAAACTTGAAAATGGCGGAAAGCATCTCGACAAGAATGGTTCCGCTCAACAACTCATTAGAGTCATTCATTAAAGAGCAGGAAAATCCAAATACTATAAAAAAGACGAGGAGAGATGTGTCCTTGTTTATAGAATTTCTGAAAAAGAAAGGTGAGGCAGGAACAAGTGAACTGAATGAATTCCTCATTAGGTGAAATTAAAATCCTCTACGAAAAGAGATTGCTTGGCACCTGGAGCCCGGAAGCAATTTTGAACACTGTACGGCTAAATAACACCCTGCATTTTTGCCCTAGGGGAATCACCGAGAATCACAGTACGCGTTGGGGGAACAATAAACTGTATAAAAACGACGACAGTACCGAGCACTTACAGTTCAACGAACGCCAAACCAAAACACACACTGGTGTAAATTATCGAGATGTACACCAAAAGTTCCACCAAAAATGTTCGCTACGGATAGTAGTGAAAGGTACCCTGTAGAAATCTATACGGCTTTTGCATCAAAAAGACCATGAAAAGATGAGAGAAGCCTAAGCTCCGTTCTAAATTGCAACAAACAATATAACATCGAAATCTCTTCATAAATTCTGGTTCAAATCCAATGCAATGGGCATAAATAAACTCTCCATTCTTATTAAAGTAATGGTACAGAAAGTTGCTTTAACCAACAACAAACTTATATCACAGAGCGAGGAAAACCATGGTACAAACTCTTTCGGTTCGAAAGCCTGTTGGAGTTGGCACGACTTGAAATATCAACGACCTTCCACTGCCGGTGGGTAGAAACCGCTAACACATCGCGTCTTTCAATGAAATTTAGTAATGCTTCTTCTTGTGCTGGCTTCATCTGCGAAACGTTTTCGAATTGTTTTAGCGCTTTAACGCTTCGCAGCCGTCTTAGTGTCAGTCTCTCCGCTGTTTCATGCAGCGTAGGCGTTCTAACCAATGAGATTCCGAGTTCAGATTCCTGTACTCATTAAAGTAAAATTCACTGCTCGTGTGACCAGAGCTCCTCCCTTCTCTCTTTCTCTCTCTCTCCCCAACCTCTCTCGGACCTCTGGTACCCAGGGTAGAGACGATCGGAAATCGACTACAAATTTTCTATTGTTTACGCCTAACATCGTGACTCCCCAACCATCCCGACGAGCTAATAAAACATGGAAAAAGCTTTGCTCGTGGTATGATCGAACTGCAAAATAAAATTGCTTGCGTAAATAACTGAAAGGGGAAAGAACCGAAGCGCTTGCAATTGGTTATGAATCAATAAAAATCCAGCGAAGAAGTGATATTCTTAGCACCAGTGGAACCTCATTTGAATATTAATAATGTGCCAGAATTAAACATACTGATAGGTTTGTGAAGCTTGTGGGCTCAACAACATGATCTCAATTGTTTATCATTACGAACGAATGAGAAGTAACTCAGTGTTTTTGAGCGACTGCTAATCGTTTAGATAAGTAGAAATATGACTGGACTAAGTGACGTCTTATTCTAATTGATTATACAAGCAGTGATATTATTGAATTTATAAAGTAACTTTTTATTGTTACACTTCTAAGCGATTAGAAAGCAGTGATAACTCAATGCCAAACGGTGTGGAAGGAAAACAAAAACAAAGTGACTTTAATTTCTAAGTGGTAAAGGCGTAAGCTATATAGCTAGGAACCAAACTTATGCATTACAAATAACAATCAGCCTAGTGTATAGCTCTTCATTGAGAAAACATTAGACCTGTGAGTTTTTTTGTTTTACACCAATGGGTTTTTGTTTTAATCCATGAATCTTTGTTTTAGAATGGTTGGGTTTCGTTTCGACCAGTGGGTCGTTGTTTTAGACCAGTGGGTTATCCTTTTAGACCAGGTTGTCTTCATTTTAGACCAGTGGGGTTTCGTTTTAGACCAATAGGTTTTGCTTTTATGCCAGTGGGTCTTCACTTACTTAACAGGCGACATGTTGCGTTCCGTGTTTGACAGGTGATCAAGAAAAGGTTCTAAAGATCATCCTGTCATAATGCTTTTGAGCAAGCAACCATTTAAAAATGTTTTTTTGTCAAGGGATTTTTTAAAAGACCAAAACATGATGGGAAAGATGCTAAGGTAGATCCTTTTACGAGCCTGGGCGGGCGCTTATCTCCGCGGTTTCTGTAGTGTTAAGCGGATGAGAGTCTTTGACTCCCCCTGAACTGGACACTAATCAATTGCAGGATAGCTCCCAGCAGACGCTGGTACTCATTTACATACCCCGAAGGGATGGAAAGCTAATTTGGCATGGGTGGAAAAGAAGGTCGCAAAAATATTCGGATCTCGCAAAGTGCGGGAATCGAGCTGGGGACCTAGTGGTTAAAAAGAAGAGATCTTATCCACTGCGCAAACCTTGTCCGTTAACATGATGTGTTTAAGACTTGCCGGCACAGAGCTAAACACCTTTGTAGAAAGGTAGACTTTTTATAAGTCTAGTGTTAATGTCCTCATGCAGTTGTATACGGCTTTATAAACCAAATTTAATGCAACTTTCAATAGCCGCGAACTTTTAGCAATTTTATACGAATTTTATTTTTCTTCATATTATATTTGCTCTATTTCATATTTCTTCTCGTGCTTTTTCATTATTGATTAATTGTTTACATAATATAACTTTATAAGTAACTGTTTCTTTTTTAAAAAATACATCTATATTTACCGCATTAAAATACATTTTTTCAATATATTACGTAGATATACGAGTGTTTTACTGCAAAATATTCCACTCCTAGATTTCATATAAAACTACATCTGGGATACGAGTGACATATTTTCCATATCTTCACTTGTGAACACATCGCTAACGTAATTTCTTTGTTTTTCCTGTCTTTTTCCCCTGGTTTTTGCTATTTTTGAAGCACTTATCAGTTTAATTGTGTAATAAAAAGAAAGTTACACTTTTGCTTGAATATACAAAGTTCATCTTCTTGCGAAAAATATATTCACTTGTTCAGTTGTAGCTCTCACTTGTGAAATATTTTTACCACTCGAAGATAATATGTTCAAGTCATCATGTAATATAAATTATATCCTCCATATGTTTTGCAAAGTTAATCGGGAAACTACAGACCTATACCTCGATTATTTTCTACCTTTTGCAAGTCAGTGGTGTTTCTGTTAATTTCTCTTTCTGTAGGTAAACAAATAAGTTTAAAGTGTTACAAATAAAGTTAAGATCCAGTTAAGATTATTGCGTTCCGTATTGAATTTGATCTGTCCAAATCCCTGGAAGCATTTTTCAGGAAAAAATTAGCAATAATTTTTGGAGAGTGAATACCGCTACTGGCCGTTGCCGTTCACATCCAACTGTTTCTATCTGGCTCTCTACATTAGAGTCAATAATCTCCAGCACCGGTCAGGGGAGTTTTGAGGATACCGAGGAGACACGCGTACCTTCAGTATTTTTCTTAAACTTTATTTAGATTTAAGCAAAAAATTATATTGTTTGTTCAAACCTCCGTATATATTGGTCTGCCTGTCATTTTGGCCGTCATTCTTTCTCTGCTGGCCGACAAAGTCATGTAAAATGCCTCTTGCTGGGTAACAACTTTTTGTGAAGGAAATTAAGATAATTAATAAAATTTTGTTTTTCAAGAAAAAGTGATTTTTTTTGTTTGGAAAACATTTATTTTTGTGAGTAAAACAATATACAAGCCTCACTCTCAATAAAGTCTATTTTATTACGTTTTTGTATCCATGCATTGATGAAATGCAACTAGGTCCTTTAGGCATGTGCTAGTAAAGCTGACATTTAATGCAACTAGAAATCTCCTTTTCCAATGAAAAATGCTTGGTTTTTTTTTTTTTTGATACCGGAAAATGCTCTCATTTATTACTATCAAAATATGCAGACTCAACGGAGTTATTTTGGAACAGAGTTAGTTTAGTATGAAAAAAAATGGAATGAAATGAAATGAGGTAAAATGGAATGAATATAAATGAAACAATATTGTGGAACGTTAACTTGTTCTAAATCTTCTCAATCTTCGTCGATAGCCAAACATTGGCTATCCTATACTATTAGTTAAGTTATATGATTTTCAGGATATTCTTCTTTGATAAAACAATATCTCTGCAAAACAGTTTCCAAATTCCCCCCTGCCGGGGCAACTGTTTCACATAGGGTACCTTTTTTGTATCGCTGTTTCGTCTTCCTTTGTACTTTCCACTTATGGTTTCTAAACTCCTATTTCTAGCGATGATGGAGAGAACAGATACATCATAACGTCCTTCTGCCGGTCTGTAACTCGATGTAATACTTGAGATGGTGGTGTGGTGGTACTGACTAACGTCATCTTGTTTAAACAAACCGTTAACCGATGACCACCCAACAAAGATGCCAGGGTAATTAACTATTACTACGATTTTAGACCGATCACGCAACCAGATTTGGTCACGTGGATGACAAGTCTTGAAAACCAGTAATTTCCCTCTAAAATCAATCTAAAAAAACCTGTTCGTGAAAGCGCCGTGATATGGTTCTATTATGGGATTTGCCCGCTCCTTACCTATGGGCTCTGCTAAATTGTAAATTGACGAGCAACTCAAATATAAACTCATTTGATTTAATTCTTTACTAATTACTTTTCTGTACAATTACGAAGTGTTACACTTCTTAACGATTCAAAACAAATCACGAATAATTCACAGGAGCTCAAATTCCTTTTCAGACTGAATACGTTAAACGATTACTTTAACAAGCTATACTCAAAACTCCTTCTAAAACTGAATGCGAAAAACATTTCTCTCCTCTCTCAAAACTAATTGCATTCTTGTTAAACAGGTTTATATCGAAATAGTGACGTCACTCTCTAACAGGCTCCTGTTTAAGTTTAATACTCCGTGAGCAGATATACACAATGGATACTGAAATAAAATCTAAACGAGAAGAGGCCGCAACTAAGGCTTTATTCAGGTAAAACTCACACTACTTCTAATGACAAAATGGCGCCACTCAACGATATATACCGGCTGGCCGTTGACTTGATCCCACTATTATACACAGGCAGCCCAATAAACAAATACTACTACAGTAGACAAGTAACAAATACTAATACACTAGTCAAGTAACAGTTCACAGTTCATTCACCCCTTTGTTTAGAGATTAAGCCTGTCCACTGGACGGCGAACATGTCCAGAACGCCGCAGGGGTACACGTTCTTGCTGGGGTGCTTGGTTAACTTTTTGGGTTGGTAGTATATCCAAGACTGGTTCTTGGTTGTCTGGTCGATTTTGATTTGGGCTCTCTCGTTCTTGGTTGTCTGGTTGACTTTCTGCTTGTCTCTCTGGTCTGAGGGGTGTACTCGGTTGACCGTGGGGAGCCAAATATTTAACTAAAACGGTGGATCAAACTTTCTCAAGCAAGCATTTTGTTTTAGTAAAACTGGTCCGGGCGTTGTTAGCCGTGGTGGGGCGGAAGTCCCTGAGGAAGACCTTCTTGGAAAATGAAGAAAGTGTTCATGTGGTGTTTCATTAGTGGTTGTACACAAGAGCGATCGGACTAAATGGAGAGCATCTGCAAGGACGGTCTGCCAGTGTTCCTTTGACAATTTCCTATATTTCAGACATGTCGTATTCGCCTTCCAAATAATTCCGTTGTACCTTTCTTCTTGACCATTCCCCATGGGATTATAGCTAGTTGTGCGGCTGGTTGGAATCCCTCTCTCCGTCATGTGGCTTTGCAGTTGCTGACTCATAAACGATGAACCGCGATCCATGTGGATACATGCTGGCATCCCAAATAAAGAGAAAAGTGTAGATAAACATTCGATAACTGTCTGTGTTGAGACATCCGAACAGGGAAAAAACAAATGGAAATCTTGAAAATTCATCAACAATATTTGAAAAGTATCTGTTTTTGTTTGTTGTTGGTTGTAGGCCTTTGAAGTCGACGTTTAATTTTTCAAAAAGCTGTGTGGCTTTAATTAGATGCTTCTCGGTTTGGCGATGAAATCAGGGCTTACATTCACAACAGACGATACATGCATTTGTAATTCTCTTTACTTCCTCAGGTGAATAGGAAGGTTCTTTGAGCGTATATAAATGCCACATCTTGTAACACCTGGATGGCAAAATGCCTCGTGGAGATTAATGAGGGATGATTCACTAGATGAGATGGCACATGTAACTCTAGAGAAAGTATCTGAAGGAATATTCTCCTTGCCTGGACGATAGATAATATCAAAGCTGTAGCAGGATAGTTCTAGTTTCCAGCGCATAATTTTGTCATTCTTTTTCTTGCCTTTGTGTTGCTTGTCAAACATGTAGGAGACTGAGTTCTGATCAGTCTTTAGAGTGAAATGTCTTCCTGTTAGAAAATGTCTCTAATGACGTACAGACTCGACAATAGCTTGTGCATCCTTTTCGACTGCAGCGTGCTTAAGCTCACTTCCTTGAAGGGTCCGTGAAAAAAAAGCAACAGAACGACCTTGTTGGCCGAGAGTCCTTGCAATAGCTACATCCGAGGCATCTGTCTCTACCTCGAAGGGGATGTCCTCATCTCTTGCTATAATTACTGCTTCTTCTATTGTCTTCGTTATGCTCTGGAAGGCTTCTGTTGCCGGTTGACTTATTTTAGTAGAAACGACTTGCAAGAGGTTATGGGCTTGATACGATCAGAATAGGCAGGTATCTATTGTGAATAGTATGAAAACAGTCCTAAACATCTGTTCAGAGATATCTTGTCATCAGGTACAGGAAGTTCGAGTAGTGGTCGAAGACCCCAGAGAAGTTGGTTCTAATATTATATGGGCATTAGCCAGAGGCGACAGGAATTTTTGACTGGGAGGGGGGAAGGACGGCAAGATTTCGGGCACTGTTTACTACACTTTCGCTTGAACATATACAGTTTTTGTTTGGTTCTGTTTCATAAAAAGTAATTTCGTACACCAATCTGTAATTGGGGCATTACACTTAGCTTGAGGTAAGACCAAAATTTACGTAATTTTGGGGGGAGCAGCCGCTAAATAGAGCCAAATGCTGCCATCTTTTATTGTTTTCCCAAGTGGTAGAAATTTAGCTCGGTTGTGGGCCTGGAACCGAAATACAATTAGAAAAGACAGAAGGTAACTCAGATTCGAAAATACCGGAATTTCTACATTTAGGACAAGCTTCAGAGCTTATTCGAAATTTTCGAAAACCACACCCAAAATTTTCGTGTTCCTTTCTAGAAGAACGCTAACTTAGTGTATCGGCATTGCTTCCCATTGGTAGCTACCGAATTTTCATTTCACTTTGTATTACGATTTTGTTCTTCCACGTGTCCCAAAAAGGAGTACTGGTGCCTATATTTAAGTCAGAGTAACCACAATAGTTATACCACCATCCAGATTTTCGCTCGTTAGCACAGTTACCTCCAGAAAACCTATCATTATCCCGATCTGACGTAGTAAACGGTCTCCCCACCTGATTCCAATCCGGATGCGGATTTTTTATGGAATCTCCAATGTCTCCCGAGTGCCATTGCATGGTCCAGCGGTAGTTATTACTGTTATTTGCGACATTAAACCCAGAATACTTTGCGAAGCCACTGTGGTTCCCTGTGGCGGTCAAGTCAATTCGTAAATCTGAGAGCCCTGCGGCCGTTAAACGATGAATGTTTTCGTTTCCCAGCCAAAACTCGCCATTAATATCACCAAATCCTAGCTGAAAGTCAGCCCACATCTTATGAAAACTTGTTCTGAATGGGCTGACTCGTCTTTGTAAAACAGTCCACCCCCCTCCGTCAGTAGTTTGGTCACAGAATACTGTCATGTCTCCTCTACCATCAGGGTTAATTTTGTAGACCCCATCGGGACATCCAAGGTTCTTAAGAACCGTGCAGCTGGCTGTTGGGTAACAATACAAAGATATTTTGTTAAAAAGTGAATTGAAATTCACTATTACATGCGCAGTTTCTCTCACTGAAGGATAAATTTTTATTATCATTTAATTTAGTCCGGTGGGTATTCATTAGCTCCCTGTAATGTGATGAAGAGCTTGTGACTGTTCGTTAGCTAGTTTTCAAAACAAATTTTTGATGCTACTATTTGCCGAGTTCACTTTGTTTTCTACCTGTTTTCAATTTTAAATATCATCATGACTCACTAACGGTCTAATTTATCAGGGCTCGACGTTGCGACCTGTGGGGTCGCCAATGCGACTTGATTCCGTCAGCTGGCGACTAACTTTTCACTCATGGTCGCCAGTCTGGACTCCACGATTTCAAGTTATACTTAGGTGCTAGCAACCAGCTGGCCCCAAAATTTTTTTTCTAAAGTCAAGCCCTGTTTATAGATCAGTTTTTGCTCAAGTAGCCCTATCCTGGTAGTGATTCTCTTTCTTGAGTCTACGGCGAGCGTTTTTTAATGCCTTGTTTTGATTTGTCACCATTTCAATCCATTTACAGAAATAAGAACAAAATGAGGCTAAAGCAGCAAAAAGCTCAACAACAACGAGCTGGTACTTATAAAAGCGTTTATTTTCTTAAGGCTTGTGTCTGTAGTTTATTGTCTGAGGTCTGTAGTTTGTGGTCTATAGTCTACGCTCCATAGACCATAGTCTGTAGTCTGCTGCCTGTAGTATAAAGGTCTACATCTGCCGTCTGCTATCTAGTCTGCGGTCTGTAATCTGCTATCTATAGTCTGCAGTCTATAGTCTGCGGTTTTTAGTCTGCGGTCTGCAGTATATACTCTACGGTCTATAGCCTGTGGTATGTAGTCTGTGGTCTATAGTCTACGATCCATAGACCTTAGTCTGGAGTCTGTTGCCTGTAGTCTAAGGTCTACAGTCTGCCGTCTGCTATGTAGTCTGCGGTCTGTAATCTGCTGTCTATAGTCTACGGTCTATAGTCTGCCGTCTGCGGTTTATAGTCTGCGGTCTGCAGTATATACTCTACGGTCTATAGCCTGTGGTATGTAGTTTGTGGTCTATAGCTTGTCTGCGGTCTATAGTCTGTACGTGGTTTGTATTCTGCGATGTGTAGTCTGCGGCCTGTAGTTTGCAGTTTGTCGTCTGCGGTCTGCATCTGCGAATGTCATCTATGGTATGTAATCTAGTGTGCGGTCTGTAGTCTGTTGCCTGTGGTTTGATTAAACAGGCATAAAGTTGTAGTGTAAGCGAAAAGGCAAGAAGCAAACTAGTTTTCCTCTAAGGAATCCGATAATAATGTTTAAATTATAAGTCAAAGTTACCTGGAGTGCTTTCAATATTGCAGCAATGTGATTCCTAAGGAAAAATTAAGGAAACACAATTTAACTGTTGTACCGTTGATCATTACTTTAAAGTTATAATAATGTCACATAAGATAACGAACAAATTAGGAAAACTTTAACCTCGCATTGATTGTCCCGTTTAAAATGACCTGTGAAATAAACTCGTACTTTTTTAGACATAGCTTATAGTTATAGCTTAGAAATATGCCACTGTAGTAATTGATACACTGTCGAGCGTCATTTTACAATTTCTATATTTATAAAGCTGTGAAGTGCCACTCTCGAGGGAGATGGGAGTTGGGGATATAGTCCCATACTTTAACTATACAAGCATGTTCTTCTATTCAGGTTAGAGAGTGCTTTATTTTTGCTTAGATAAAAGTAATTTTACTCGGTCCTAATTCCTGAAAGGAAATTAAAAAAAAATTGCTTCAAGTTAGCGGAGTTTTCGAATATTAGGAGTTTAAATTACAATATATGTTTGACGCAAATTACGTTTTTACGTTTCTCCCGATTACTCTATGTACTAAATCTCATGTCTAATATTGTTTATACTATTGTAAAAACAATGTTTACACTTTGGTGAAAACTGAAGTTACTAATCAATGATTTTAAGGCAAAAGTTATTTCGTTCGCTTTTCAATATGTCTCCTATAAAAGTCCATACTTCTCAAAAACAGTATCGAATTTTCTTACGTGTCACAAGGAAACATCAAAGCCGAAGAAAAGTAAAGCATCCTCAATTCGGTGTTTGTCGTACGAGGAAAGGCACACCAAAGGCATAATAACCTTGACACAGTAACTGTTACAGGGGCGCCCGACCTTAATGCATAACATAAACGAACTTCTACTTACGAGAGAGGCTTATTGGTGTGCTCAGTTATGTACAATGCAACCTTTTGGTTTGAACAAAGGAACGGAGTTCAATTCCAACTATAGGTTTAAATATAATACTTTGGCCTTGTTTTAATTTTTACCTGATTGTTATGATACTTTTAGCATTCCCACAAGGGTTGTATGTTTTACCAAATTATAATATCTTAGTATGACACTTTATTTTAATAGACATTTATAGTATAAAAATTATTTTTAGTATAATTTTATTCATTACATATTTTTAATAGGTTTATAACATATATATTAGGCCAATTTTCATTGTAAGAATTGCTCCAGATATTTTATCCTACTTCGATTTATAACACTGAGGAAGCCCGAATGGGCGAAGCGTCTGTATCAGTTAAAGATTTCCGTGTATGTAAGCAGTTTGCTGTATCAACTTTGATTCTAAGCTATGTATATATGTATATGTGAAGAGCCGCAACAGCGGTGAAACGCGTAGCGCAAAAGCAAAGAATAGAAAAGGAAGACCTTCGTTATACAT
>JAOBRB020010142.1:0-16358 GCA_027575285.2 Zoanthus pulchellus | reverse complement strand
TCATGCAAAAGTCGTCCTCTGGAGGACGAGTTTGCTGGAAAAAGCGCGCGCGCAGTTAAATCTTGTCCTCGTCCTCGGCCTGGTCCTCGGATCTAAAGTTCTAATAGAGATCTTTAGATGCGAGGACGAGAACGAGGACAAAATTTCAAGCGCGCACGCACTTTTTAAAGCAAACTCGTTGTGTGGAGAAGACAAGTTTTTATGCAAAAGTCGTCTTCTCGAGGACGAGTTTCCTTAAAAAGTGCGCGTGCTTGAAA
Organism: Zoanthus pulchellus; assembly: GCA_027575285.2. Taxonomy (NCBI): domain Eukaryota; kingdom Metazoa; phylum Cnidaria; class Anthozoa; order Zoantharia; family Zoanthidae; genus Zoanthus; species Zoanthus pulchellus. The sequence continues at coordinate 16,101 of JAOBRB020010142.1, read as the reverse complement.
TCTTGTCCTCGTTCTCGTCCTCGTGCTCGCATCTAAAGGTCTCTTGACAGTGAAGAGAGAACAAACTCAATGAATTATAAGTTACTTTATGTACTGCTTTTTCAATCTCAATACTTATTTCAACCTAGAAGTCTTTGACATGTGTAGTTTTTGCTTTTGTAATTGCCAGACCATAGACATTTCACCCTTCAAGGAAGACTTGAGACAAAAGTCACGCTTTTCCAACCTTTTTTCCCTTTTTCCTCTATCACACTTTAATTTAGGCAGGCCAAAACTCTTCACCTGGCAAATTTAAAGCCTCTTATATTTAAAGTCTTGGAGCATTAAGAGGGCTTTAAATTTCAGACAGTTTATATAATACAAACTTACTATAAAGCACTGATGTTCCTGCTTTAAGATTTTAATGAAAATCCAGTAGAAATTAATTGAATGTGTAGTTATTGAATTTCTTAGTACTATAGTTGAAAAAGTTCTATTTTTTGGGTTATTTTTCTATATCTAGTGAAATACACCACAGTGTCAGGTTATAGTACTTAATAATTCACTAACAATCCCTTTTGCTTCCATGTATTCATTCAACATTTTTTTACAACTTTCATTCTTAAATATATTTAGTAATATGCATGTTTTACCAATGTAAAGGAGATTCTATAATTTACAGTTGCCTAAACTTGGCTTAAAAGTTGATTTCTGATCCTTTGTAGGAGAGGAGAGACTTTTGACCTTACAAAGCATCCACAGGTATGTTGAACATTATGAATATAAGTATCATCTAGTATGAACAGTGATGATGATGGTGGTCATAATTATGATGATTAGGTTATAATAACAATGGTAGTGGTGATGATGACAATTGTGGTGGTGATGATGATGACAGTGGTGATGGTGATGACAGTGGTGATGGTGATGACAGTGGTGATGGTGATGACAGTGGTGATGTTGATGACAGTGGTGATGATGATGATGACAGTGGTGATGATGATGATGACAGTGGTGATGATGATGATGACAGTGGTGATGATGATGACGGTGGTGGTGGTGATGATGACGGTGGTGGTGGTGATGATGACGGTGGTGGTGATGATGACGGTGGTGGTGGTGATGATGACGGTGGTGGTGATGATGATGACGGTGGTGGTGGTGATGATGACGGTGGTGGTGATGATGATGACGGTGGTGGTGATGATGATGACGGTGGTGGTGATGATGATGACGGTGGTGGTGGTGATGATGACGGTGGTGGTGGTGATGATGACGGTGGTGGTGATGATGATGACGGTGGTGGTGATGATGATGACGGTGGTGGTGATGATGATGACAGTGATAATGACGACGATGGTGATGATGACAGTGATGGTGACAATGGTCATGATAATTAAGATAGTGGTTTTGATGATAACTACAATGGCAGTGATGACATTTGTGGTGATAATTTTGATAGATCTGGAAGTGCTAGTTTATGTTTAAACTTTTGACAATAACTAGTAGCCACACAGCAGTTTAACACCGCAATTAACAGCAACGTTTTTTTGACAGGGTACTGAAGTGAAGGCGATCACGTATTCTAACATGCAAATATACGATGAAGAGGGACAACATGAAGTTTATGTGATCATTGATATTTAGTGTACAAATTCGACTTAATGCAAGCAGAGGCGGACAATGAAATTAGTCTCCATTTCCAAGAATTTTTATATATGTTGTCCAGACAATTCACTTTATGAAACCATTAATATTTATAACCTTTTGTCGATGTATGAAATTCTCGTGCACTGCCATCGAGAAAATAAGACGTTACCATTCATTGCATAGTCGACATCTTCAATGAACAAGTGGGGGGTGCGACACTGACCCAAGACACATCACAATTTGAAATCAAAGCGGCACACGAGAAATTTAAACATAGGAACTATAAATAAACAATTAGTATTAAGCTTCAAAGTGAATAGCACTCTCCGCATGCTCTGATTGGTTTAAACATTAAATATCATGCGTTATTCACCTTCCTCATTCACTATGAAACATTAGGGACCTTCAGCAACGAAGACGGGAACGTGAACGACGTCTTCGAAAAATCACCTTTCTGGTTTACACTTAATTCTTTTGTGCGTTTCATTAAGATTTTTATTTCTTTTCTTTTTGTTTGGTGAAAAGAAAAAAGATTTAATGTTTCTCTATGAAGCTAAACAAATACTGAGAATGTTTTTGCTGTAACGTCCACGTAGTCTCGACAACTCTAGAAAGAGTGTTTTCACGTTGTAATTTTAGTGACAACTCCGTGCACGTGCTCCACTCGCTGCATTCCAACGTGCAGTTATTGTATTTTCTATTGTTTTCTGCCGTCCTCGTTGCTTAAGATCCCTAATGATTGTGCTCTGATTACTCGTGCGTGAGTAGATTGTAGAAGAATTGTTTTTGGCCAGATTTCAATGGAGATTTTTAAAATAAAAAGTGCTATGGTCTTACGTTAATATCAAAACAATTATCCCCCCTCAGTGTCCGTGCCTAGTAAGTAATTAATAGGGACTTTAGATGCGAGGACGGCAAGAAACAATAGCCTTAATTACAAAACACAATGTTTGCACATTGGAATGCAGCATGTTGACCAGCTACTCACCGTTGTCTTCACTGATACGCCACAAAAATCCCACTTTTCGGTTTCCGTAGACAAGGAGAACGTCAGAGAACAAAATTTGACAATCCTTGTTTGCCTTCGAGAATGAACCTTTTACCTTTTAATGTTTGATAATCTTATACAAAGTCTAAACGGAAACTTTATCGATGACGTAAAACAGAAAACCTAAACGAGAAATAATATTTTTCACAACCTTCGTCATCATTGCTCCTGTCCCCATTTCTTTAAGTCCCTAATATCTATAGGTCGCTAAGTAACAACAATAGACCGAATTCATAAATATGGCAGCCAATGAAATTTAATTGACCGTTTCCTAAAATACCTCGTTCCCATGCTCGCCCCAGACTTAATCCGAATGGCCGCCATATTTATGAAATCGGTCCATGAAGGAAATAATTGTTTTGCTTATTAGCATAGTGGAAGATTTAACTTTAAGAACTTGTAATTTAATTAAGCTATGCCTCTCGATTTTGTTACTTATACTGAATGAACATGTTGAAATGAAAATCCATTTTCTCAATTAGAAATTGTTTCTAGAAATTATTGATCACAAGGCTTTGTTCTTTGTGGCGAGTACTTCATTCGCGCCATTTTCTACAATAGAAATATTAAGGGATTTCGTTGTATCTTCAATAATACCGCTATATCTTTGCAATCTCAAAGAAAAAGGCCGTTCAATTTACTTCCTAAAATTGATTTGATATTGTAGGAATAAAATGTGAAACACCGTAAGACTCCTTGTGTTTAATATTGCGTTTCTAAGTTAATTCATGAGTTTTAGTGAAGTCTTCTACATAAAACATTTTCTTAGATCTTTGGAACCGCGTAGTTCTTATAAAAAGCGCGAGTAATGTAGTGCAATCATGACGTTGGACACAAGACCACTTGGCAATTTAGGTAAAAAATCGTAAATCCCGCGCGAAATTGGTTTTAACGTTGCAAAGGTTGTAAATCAGAACGATCAAACAAGGCTTTCCTTCAAAATATATATTTCTGGGAGATGGGGACAAAACCACACGACACCCCGTGACTCGAGGACCTACTGTATTTAAAAAACTTTAATCCAGAGTTAAAAATGCAATTACTGTGGTTGAAAGTTGCAGCATGTCTACGAGTTATGATAGTAGCGGTGAGTTAAGAAATTCCGCCCGAAATCTTATTCCAAATTGGACCCAGATACTGAGAAATGTTTGAGTTTAGTACTGAACATTCCTAAGGAAAAAAAACCTAAAAACTATTTAACAATTAGACCTCGAGGACGAATGGACTACGAGTAATAGTCCAAAAGGCCAAGAGGTCTAATTGTTTTAGTCTCACCTAACTAGTTGGACAGAAAAAGCAATAAACGGCAAAAAAAAAAAAAAAGAAGCAATAACCGGTTTTAAAAACCGGCGATTTTCGCTACTCGAGGACTATTACTATCAATAGACCACTAGTAGCGCAGCCAATCAAAATGCTGGATTTGCAATAGTCCACTAGTTGGGTGATACTAAATTTTAATAATCTGGGGTAAATAAAGTGGTGGTGTTGTAAATGTCGTGCGTGATCCTCCAGAAAAAAGGGCTGCTTTGATGCCCTGTAAATAAACATTCAAACACACTGTTCCTTTCACATATAAATCTCTCCAGATATATGCGAACTCACGTACAATCTGAAACATAACTATAGTTCTTGATGACAGCATTAAACAGCAAACATGGGAGAACGCAAGTGAATACTTTGCCAAACAGAAAATTTTTATCGGCAGCCGTCAATGACGATGTTTCTATACTATTTATTTAACGACAAAATATTTTCAGGGACGTTGTCATAAAGCGTATGTTTTCCTTAGGTTTTTCAAGTCTTTGACATCAGCAAAGGCTTTCTTTGAATGGCTTGCTTCCAGTTTAGAAAACAACGAATTGAGATCTGGAAAAAACAAATAAAACGTAATGGTTATTGAACAATCGCAATTTAAATATCCCACTATAAATTAAAAAGGTCGCAATTTATTACTCAGATCCTATTACAAATACGTCTCAAAAATGTTTTAAATTTAAAATAAAATGCCATTTTTCAGTTTTTTTAAAGTTTCGGCTCAGCCTCGGTGTAACAACCTGTGAAGTTTTTCTTTGTTTTTTCACTATTGTGTTCGTTCTATCTATTGTTTCGACTTCATTGTTTTCTTTGCTCTACGTCACTCGTGAACTTTACAGGTTCTTACACCGAGAAAAACCCAAGTTGTTTTCTAAAATAACTGGGAAACAAAATGTGCCGTGTTTGTGTTGCAATACCAGTCCTACTTTTAATAAAACAGGAATGAACGAGTGGAGGTCTGGTACTGCAATGCAACACGTCAAAAATCTAAACAAATCATCTACTGTAAACTATATAGACAGAAATGAATAGAAAGTAACAAAACCTTTGTAGACGTGAAACAGGAAATAAATATAAGAAATAAACATACACATGTCTTCTTTTTCCACTTCTCTAACTGTGCGAGATCAACCTTTCGTCTTGGTTTTAAGTAGAGGCTTGGTTATCTTTCCAATGAAATCATATTTCCATTTAACTCTCCACATCCTTTCGCCTCTCGTCTTTCATTATATTTTCACAGCTAAGTTCTATGCAAACTGATGCATTATTGGCAACAAATAACACCGAATCGTATTATTGGCATAACATGCTGTGTCCGATTGCATGACAAATTGAAACTTGTTAGCGCTTGTTCGATATAGGTGCTTCTTGTTGTTGAGTGTGGTTTGACACCAATGAAACGTTTGGCTTGTAAAGTCCCACAGTTGTCCATAAATATAAATCATCGAAAAAAAATCAGCTTACCTTCCTTGTCTTTCTCCGCGAGAAACAGCAAGACCATGTTAAATCTTTGGGCTTGACACAGGTTCTTCAAAATTCTGTAACACAGAACTGCTTTACCTTGACAGAAAAAGATCAAATCAATTTTGGTATTGGTCTCTCTTCCTTATAAAAGTTAATCTGCTGGGAGGTAAAATGAGATTCTCATCTTATTACTAATACTATAATTTTTAACTGAAGGCAGCGCCGGCCCATGGGCGATTAGCTTTAATACAACGAGGCTACCTAAGAGCCTTACTAGTACGTATACTTTCAAATTAAAAAAATGATTGTTGTAGACAGCTCCTACTGTTATGTCCCTTAAGCCGCATTCTTAAAAGCGAGTTTTTGATCGCTTTTTCGATTTCTGAGTTTATAAATGCGGATAATACAGTTTTCATCTTTTAAAAAGATTACAAAACTTGCGATATAGGGACTTTATATTATCTCCTACTAGATCTTAAACGGAACCAAACACAAGGTCCACAGGTCGGTCCCGGCACTTTGCTGAGATTCGAATATTTGTGACCTTTTCTGCCTAAGCCAACTCAGCTTTCCATCCTTCCAGGTAGGTTAATGAGTACCAGCATCTGCTGGGAGCTAACCTGCGGTGGATTAGTGTCCCGTCCAGGGGAAGTCAAAGACTCTCATCTGCTTAACACTACAGAAACTGGAGATAAGCGCCGGCTCCATGGGCCACTAGGATCGTAAAAGATTTAGCTTAGCTACTTGATCTACAGTTGTTTTTCACCACTTCACAGGAAATCTGTGACACGAAATGTAATAACAAAACAACAAAGCAGAATGCTAGACTTGTTTTCCGTCTAAAAGGATTTTCCCGCCTGGTATGTGACGTGCGCACATTAGCCTGTATTTCCGGGTACACTTAGTAAGACATAAACGAAGTATTTTAATAAATAATTTTGTTTACATCACATACCTTCGGGGAGGAGATGCTGTAGCATTGCATTCACAATAATCTTGAGCATGTCGGCGTCTAATGTGTTACTGAGCACTACAAGGAAAGGAATATTACTTAACAAATTAAGAAACCCAAACCATACGAACGAAATATAGAAACACTGCTTAAACTTTGTCATATACTTTATAATAGGGACCTTAAGCAACTAGGACGGCGACGCTGTCGATGATCCAGGAAACAATAGAAAATACAATGGCTGCACGTTGGAATGCGGCGAACGGAGCACGTGCAAGGAGTTGTCGTTAAAATTAGAACAGGAAAACACCTGTTTTAGAGTTGTCGAGAATATACGTGGACGTAACAGGAAGAACTTTCTCAGCATCTGTCCAGCTTCATCAAGAAACATTAAATCGCTTGTCTATTCACAAAGCGAAAAGCAAAGGAATAAAACCATAATGACCCAAACAAAGAAACAAAGAGTAAACCAGAAAGGTGATTTCATGGAGCCGTCGTCGCTCACGTTCCCGTCCTCGTTGCTTAAGGTCTCTGCTATTAAGAAATAAAGAGTAAACCAGAAAGGTGATTTCATGGAGCCGTCGTCGTTCACGTTCCCGTCCTCGTTCGTTAAGGTACCAAATATAGATTTTGCACGCCAAAAACAATAAAAAACACCTTATTCTATGTTTTATACTGTGATAAAACATCAGCTTTTGACCAATTAAAAAGCCCTTAAGGTTCTAGTTTTGTTATAGCAGTTCCTATCAGCCATTTTGGCAAATACCTTTTCACTAGGGTTAATATTATTACCTTTACACAGGTTTTGGGAAGGATTGAAAGGTCCATGGACCAATGGCTCTTTTCCTTGAGTATCAACGGGATATTTTTTTTTCATTCAAGGGCATTACCAAAATCCAATGTAATAAAACTTTTATTCGACCACAGTAATCATGATAGTTAACCGTTAGTATTATCATCAACACTATCATAATGATCAGCATTATCACCATCACTATCATAATGATCAGCATTATTATCAACACTATTATAGTGATCAGCATTATCATCAACACTATCATAATGATCAGCATTATCATCAACACTATCATAATGATCAGCATTATCAAAAACACTATCATAATGATCAGCATTATCATCAACACTATCATAATGATCAGCATTATCATCAACACTATCATAATGATCAGCATTATCACCATCACTATCACCATTAGTTTCGTCACCATCAATCATCATCATTATCATCAATTTTAATCATAATCAATAATCATCGTAACATCATCATTATCGTTATCATCAATTTCAATTATAATAATAAACCATAACGCCCTGTTCATACGTCAAGCAATTGTCAAATTTTTAAATACAAACGAATTTATTTCAAAGCTCTCCATGAAACAAAATTCGACGATTCTTCGACGTATAAAATGAATTAAATTCGTCCGAAGAATTAAATTCGTCCAAGACGTTTTATCCGTCTTTGAAAAAAGAATAAAACGTCTTTACAGCATCTCGTTTCAGACGTCCACCTAATCGTTCGCATTAAATAAGTCGTCTAATTCAGAGTGAGCACTTCATGTCAACTAATCGTCGAATACAATTTAAATCAAGTTCTTCTGAATTATATTCCACGTATGAAAAAGGCCTAATCAACATCAATCATCATGCAATCAACATCACCATCATTATTATCAATCACAAGGACTATCATCAATGTAAATCATCATTTACATTCTCAAAATCATCATCATTAGTATCACCATCATATTAATTATGTTAACCGGCATCTTTAGCAATATTGCTATCATCTTCATCACCATCATTAATCATGTTCACCACCTTCACCGACTGCAACAGCATAATGATTTCCAACCTCGTTCCCAGGGTTTAAAACCCTGGGAACGAGGTTGAATGATTTCTAACATCAATGAAAATGACACAATTACCTTTTGGTAAATATTTTGGTTGAATTTGTTCTAAAATTCCAGCATAGCCCTTAACATCATCTTTACTGACTGAGTTCCATGCCAGAAGAAACTCGTATCCAGTGGCCTTTAAGAATGAGAATTTTAAAAAGGAGATTTAAATTCAATACGCCTTAATAAATTATTCAAAAATTTTGTTGAGATTTATCTAAATGGAGGATATTAGTGCAATGTGGCGGGAACATGAGGTTTATCTTCAAGTGGTAATTTTATTTTTCCACGAAAAGATAAACTTCTAATGTTTAAGCAAACGTGTAATTTACTTTTTATTACATACATACAAGTGTTTCGAAAATAGGAAAGACCTATATCTTCACTAGAGAGGATATGAAAAATATTTCACTTGTATCCCGGATGTAGTTTCACATAAAATCTACGCGTTGCGCATTTTTCAGTAACACACTCATATCTATGTAATAACGGTGTATACTTCCCACACGTGCAAAATTACAAAATTATTTAAATAGTAAATGCGTTTCGATTAGTCAACAAGTATGTTTTTATGAAGCACCAAAATGGCGTAGCAATACGGTTGGCTGCTTAAAGAATGGAATTGAAGTGTACCAATGCACTTCTTATATCGCCATTCTCTTTGTTACGACAAAATTACCTTATAAGAAGTATAATAAATTGTATTATATAATCATATAAAATTAATTATTATATATTATTTATATAAAATTAATTATAAGAAGTAAAACATGTAATCCGTGCATTCATAGCTTGGAGAAAACCCTTGACTGCCTCCTGATTTTTGACATATTTAGTCTTAATTCTTCCAAAAGTTTGCCACACTGACAGTTTTCACCTGGCTATGAAGGCATGAACAGGTAAAAAGTAGTTCATAAAGTCGAACCTTTAAAGTTTGAAATTTAGAAAGTTATTAACTTCAAGGTGAAGTTAAGACGTTTAAAACTTCAAACTATATTTTCCAAGACCTAACTTAAAAATCTATCTTGGCGGAAAAAACACGAGAACAACTTAGGCCACAGTAGAAACAACGGAACTTGCGTACAGTCATGAGCCAGGGGCTGATGAAGCTTTTATCACAGAATTCCAAGAATTTTCCGAGAGAACAAATAAATTTTCTAGGTTTTTCGGGCGTTTTCCAGGGCCCTGGGAAATAATTTCAAGTTTCCAATTGTTTTCCAGAAATTCCAGGAGCAGAACCACGTTTTACGCCAATATTAACCTGTGTCAATAATATATTTTGGTATCCAAGGTCAAAATATGTCGTGGCGTTTTCTAGAAATTCTTCATGGTAAGGAATATATTTTCCAAGACCCCACTCCAAATTTTCCGATTGAAACTAAAAAACGATAACAAGTAACTTCGGCCACAGTAGGTTTTGGTTTGTTATTAAGACTGATGCAACTCTTATCAAGGAATTCCAGATCTTTTCCAAGAAAACTAGTAAATATCTGGTATTCCAGGGCCCTGAATAATATTTTTAAGTTTCCACTTGTTTCCCAAGAATTCCAGGAGCAGAACCACATTCCACGCCAATTTTAACTTGTGACATTAATATATTTTGGAATAGAGTGGCGAAGTGTGACGTCACAAAATTAAAATTTGTGAACTTGTGGAATTTGTCATAATCATCCGAGAGATCAACACTAAAAAAGTATCCTTGCAAAAAATAAAAATGTTGGTGGAAATTGTCACCGAGATATTTTCACAGGTATGCTCCAATGCCTCCATACAAATCCTTCTAAAAATGGCTTTGTTGATAAATATATGAACCAAGCTAATTTCATAAGTATTTGTATGTAGTCATTGGGGCATAACTGTGGTAATATCTCATCACTGATGGGTGGCAAACGTTTTTTTGTGACGTCATGACATTGATACTCTATTCAAGGTGAAAACATGCCTAAAGTTTTCCAGGGAATCTTCATGGTAAGGAATTATTTCTCCAGAACCAAGCCCAAATTCTCTCTGGTCAAAAACGAAATGATATCAACTAACGTCTACAATAGCAACAACTTAAACCTTGATGTAATATGTTTACTGTTTATTTTCTAAGCTACTCTATTCTGTATAACTGTTTACCTAACTACAGGAAATTAAAAAAGCATCATGACAACGTCCTCAAAATGAGAGTACCATTATATTAACGCGAATTTGAAAAAAAGTTGTGTTTATGTACAGTTAATTAGCGCGGTTTTCCCAGATTTATGAGGCGAAGAAAAATCACTTAGATAAGGTAGTCTTGAAATTCCAATGGAAGTAGCAGTGTGGAAAAATAAAAAGGCAATGAAGGTTTTGAGAGACCCGAAGTTGGCTTTCCAGTCGGTGATGAACAATACCCTGATGTATCAAAAGAAATTCTGAAGTATATTTTCTTCAACTCTGAAGATTCAGTTCCCAGTGATGAATCAAATCACGAAGAAGCGACTGAAGTAATTGAAGAAGTGTCAAATGACATACAGTAGTTATATCATAATTTTCAGTACAAATAAAGGGGTTTCAAAATAACAATGGAAATAAATTATATGGTTTTCATTAAAAATTGCAATAATTAATGGTGGATTTAATTTACGCGATTTTTCAAAAAGCTTTATTAATTTCCTGTAATAAGTTATTTCTGAGATCATGATGTACTTATTATTATATTGCATTCTGATAATGGTACCAGATGCTGCCAAAATATGTCACAATACAACAAAATACGAAATAAAGGGTGCTGTTATTGCTGTAAATATTGCTATTATATTACTGCAAACAGCTTCAACTTTTAGTCAATCAACAATTAAGCTCAATGATTGAACTTGATAAGATCTGTTTTCTATCTATATATTTTTTTCCCTGTTTTATGTTACTGACCTTACAGATTATAAAACGATTTAGGAATTGAAAACTCAGATATAAAAAGAAAAACCTTTTTTATGGAAGGAGCTTGTGATTGTTTCTGAGTTGGAGGCTTTTTATTCTCAGCTTCTTCTGGCTTGACGTGTTTCAACGATACGGTTTCATTAGCTTGAGAAGTATTAGTTGCGTCGATGGGGCCATTTGAGACAGGATGCTGTTCCGGACATGCAACAGGTACTTTTTCTTCTACCACATCCTGGAAACAAAAATCCATTCTTAGCAAAAGTCCGATATAAATCAAAAACGTTTAAAGTCTTTCTATTATTAAAATGAGTTTTTACTAAATTGTATATAGAGAAAATACCCCCCCTAAAATTCAACCCTACGTTCACGTCGCTGTGGGTGGAAGCAGGTTAAGCTGACCGACAGGGCTCTGGTGAATTCTGGTGGGCAAATCACCCGTTCAATGGATTCAACAGATTACAGAAACACGGACGAGCAAAGAACGAAACGAAACGAACGAAGTTTGATTGTTGTCAAGCCCTGGAGCGGGCAGTTGTGCCATGATGAATGATCAGATTTCGGTAAGTGGTAAATATCTGTCATCAATCTGTGTTATTGTTGTCCATTCTCGACGCCCGAGCCATGGGCGTCTTACAAAAAATTCGGGTCACAGACACAACTCCCCATCCTTTCCCGCACCCCCTCCCGGGCTTTATATTGATAGGTGCATAACAACGGGATCACTACCCTATTATTTATGATTATGATAAGATAGTCCACTAGCCAAGTGGCTCACCTTACTTTCAAAATAGCAAAGTAGAATAAAAGGAAAAAAGTTCAGGCGGTACCTGGACAATTAAACCACTTTCCATAAAATTGTTAACAGGGCTTAAATAGTTCGGAAATTTGGAATATTCTGAACAGAACAGACAGACAAGACAGCATCGGGATGATTGCCCTACTCTCGATACGATAGTCCATTGAACGGGCTTAAATAGTTCAGAAATGGAGAATATTTTGAGTACGACAGGTAGATCACACAGCAAACAGCAATTAGGCTCGTGTGCACGAAGGGGAGGGTGCAGAGAGTGCGCACGAAGGGGAGGGTGCAGAGAGTGCGCACGAAGGGGAGGGTGCAGAGAGTGCGCACAAAGGGGAGGGTGCAGAGAGTGCGCACAAAGGGGAGGGTGCAGAGAGTGCACACAAATGGGAGGGTGCAGAGAGTGCGCACAAAGGGGAGGGTGCAGAGAGTGCGCACGCACCTCCCCCTTAAAAAATCGGCCATAAATTTTACAAAATCCACTCGATTATAAAAGTAATGAACAAAAAACAAAGTTTACGATTGAAGCTGATTATTAAAGCATATTAAAAAGCACTTCTATTTACCTGTAATACAATCTCAATAAGTAATTAGAATATAATCGAATTTGTTACTCAAGCAAAATATACAATTTGTAATTTCCATGCTGTCCTGAAAATATAAAAGTTGTGACAAAATGACGTTATATCTTTGGGGATATCCCGAAAATATTTGTTCGCACCCTTCCCCCAGTAAAATTTATGCGTGGCCTGGCATTGGAATAACTAAATTCCGGAAAAACGGTCGATTGACTGAACGCAATGTTAAGAGCCTTTATTTGAGATGACATAAATACCACTTTGCAGATGTTAGAGTTAAGGCAGAAACTTCTCTACAAATACTTTCAAGACCTAGTATTTTATGCGCGATTCACCTAATAGACTAAGTTAGATTAGATTGGATAAAATACACGATTTCCAAGCCATACTTAACAAAACAGAGCCAAATCTTGCTTGATTTTTATCACCAACTTACTTCTTCGTCAGCTTCCACCTCCTGAATTTGAATCCGCTTACGTTTAATTGGTTGTTTGTTTTTCTGACTGACAGTATCCTTGTGAAGTTCTGGTTTCTCATCACATGGTAGCCTAGTCCCACTTCCACGGCTTGTTTTTCCTTTGTTTTGTACAGCTTGTTTCTGTACCGTGCGTCTTTTCTTTAAACCAAGAAACATAAGATATGATATTAAAGAAAGTGAAGGAAATCTCTTGAATGCGCCAGTCAAAAAAAAAAAAAAAATCCCATAAGTAATCTTCACTGAATAATTTGATTTTCAGATTTATCAAAATGTGTGATTTGTATAACAATTCAGCTGTAACAAACTCACTATTTGAGTTTCTTTATGATTGTTTATATGTTAAACGTAATAATTTATATCCAATGCGAGAAAAAGTGATTTATCACATTTTCAATTATTGAGAAGAGAGTTGAAAACGCCACGCACAACGGAGTATTTTAAATTTGACCAAACTTAAAATGCTCAGAAATGTGACGAAGCACTGTCTCTCATGATCATGTTTGATATATCTTCTGCAACTGAACTAAAAGTAAGGACTAAACGAAGAAATAAAATCGTAAAATATAGAAACACAACTAGCGATAAACTAGTGTGAGCTGTGGCTGGGTTTTAAAAGAAAACAAAATAGCGATAAAAATGTACATTATTCACCATTTCAGACGTTAGTACTTCGTCCTAGTAAAACATAAAAACTATATGCTAATTAAAATCACATTTCGAAACTTAAAGAATTATAAATTAGATTGAGAACCTGGAATTGCATATAAAAATGAAAGAAAACCTCTGTAGATCCTGATGAAAACAGTTTTTTAAAAAATGTTTCTTAAATATGTGACAACAATAATAGTTTATTCCACCTTGAATTTAAATATTACCTTTACAAATCAAAAGAAAATTAAAATGTAGCAGGGTACTAGCTACCTGGATTAACCATACGGGGCTATATACAAGCCAGGCAGCCTGAACTTTCTTTGAATTAAATAAGTTTAAAGTCAGCACAATCTTACACAGACGCAAAAAATATAAAAATAAATAAATAAATAAATAAATAAATAAATAAATAAATAAATAAATAAATAAATTTAATTACACCGTTTGTTGAAAATGTTTTACTCATGAATTCACATTTACTCATGAAGCTTAAAGATAAAATTCCTATCTCAGCGTGTCTGTTTACTAAGCTCCTTTTTATACCACCGCACCTCTCTGCACAGTTCAAGGACGACGTCCAGTTCCTTCTTTCCAGCAGCGTTCTTAGGTTCAATTTTCAGCAGTTGAAACAAATCTTTAGCTGCATCGTCAAACTGCTTCATTGCCTGGTAAGAATTACGACACAAATTGGTTTCAAATTCATTAAAGACAAATCAAGATTAGCAAATTTTAGTCTCTAAGAGAAATTACACTGTCCAACAATCTAATGAAGACCATTTCATTTCTGTACTTTATGTCCATACGAACGTCTCCTACTTGATATTTTTGAAAAATTGGAAAATAGTGTTTTACCAGAGAATGAAACGCTGGCATTTTCCATATCTTTCAAATGTCCCCGATGTACGTGCGCGCCCTAAAAAATTTCCCGCCAATTTTTGTCCGGCGCTGTTCTTGCAAAAAGTTTGAGTAGAAGTTCGAGAAGAAGATATTGGTGAATATTCAATAGAAAATAAAAAAATAGAAATAGTATAAAAAAAATCCGAAGCTAAGCTGATTATGATCTTCGCATCTTCAGAGAATATCTGGCAACGATAAATAAGCACCTTCTTGTAAGAAATAAAAGCAAAATCAAAGTTTAATTTTTATTTTTATTTTAACTAGTTTGTCCAAGTTTTTCCATATAGTAAAAAAAACAATACATGTTTGGCTCAAAAATACGGATTTTATTTCTCGTGTTAAAAACATTTCACTCGCTTTTTTTACAACATTGTAAAATATAATCTTTATTGTCGCACTACCGTGTTATATCTTTTATATCTTTTGCAAATTTAAATTTCTCATTTCCAAAGTTTGAAAGTTTCAAGTTTGAATTATCCAGTTTCTATAAAAATGTTTGCTAAAAAAGTTCATTTAACATCTTAAAAATACAAGACAATCAACTAACCTTGCGTGCGAGTGCTCTCCTGAACAATGCTTTGACATTGTCAGGTTGTAACTTTAATGCCTCGGAACTGTCGAACTCGGACAAGTCTGGCTGCAAGTATATTAACACATAGTAACAAAATTTTAATAATAACATAACAGACATTTGTTTTACCACGTTAATTGTCTTACCATAACTATATTAATGTAGATTTAAAAATTAGCAATGATTTTACAGACCAGCGACTTGATTTTTGTCTTTGTACGAGATTAACGCCAAATCCTCAGTTATAAAAACAACGTTTGAAAAGCAGAGCGCAATCTCTAGTCCATTTCATTTCATCTCTCTCGATCAAACCTAAAAATATTATACTTTTTTATATTCATATGAGCCTGTTTTTCGATCTTCGTTGACCAACTTTCAGTATTCTAATGGTACAGTGCATAACTAATAAAAATGCTCGAAATACAAATAAACTAGACCCCCAAATAACACGTTAAAGTATTGCTTAAAAATTCTTTAAGCAACTCAAAATGTTATTGATATTGCTTTAAACTACACTTGAAAAACAGTAGAAAATGAATAATCAGTAAATAAGTTATAGTGTATAAAGTGACAAAATATTTTAATAAGTAGATAAACGTAATGGAAATGCGTTCGGTGTGAAAATATATAGAAAGAAATAAGAGAAAAATAACATACATAACCTTGGCGGGAATAGAACCCCACATCTTCGGTTTACTAGTCCGACGTGTTAACCACTACACCGCAAGAACCGTACGATGTTCAACTTACCAATAAAGGAAAAATAACGCCCTGGGAACCCCTACAGTTACCATCTACATAACACTGTCCGGCTGCGATACCAGCGTGGTTGGTCCTTGTGGTGTAGTGGTTAACACGTCGGACTAGTAAACCGAAAATGTGGGGTTCGATTCCCGC
>JAOBRB020010032.1:499-16361 GCA_027575285.2 Zoanthus pulchellus | reverse complement strand
AATTTCCCTCGCCTAAAGGCTCGGGAAATTATCAGAATTTTGACAACACGTGCGTGAAATTATTTCCTAATTTCACTTGTCACCATTCGATAACACATACTTATTTACTTACTTACTTATTTATTTATTTATTTATTTATTTATTTATTTATTTGATACTTTTTATCTTCCATTTTTATTGAAGGTCTCGCCCCCTTCCCCCCTAGTTGTGGTACTGGAAAATATCCTCATGGCATAATACCTGACGTCATTTCCGCCATGCGCAAACGCTCCAAATGAAGCAGTCAATATCTGCAAGAATGAAAACAGCCTTCCAATCTTTGGTTCATCAACGACATTTCTCACGCTTATAATACTTCTCTCAGAATGTGACCGAGGTCGAGGAGGGACATCTTTCTCTGGAATGAAATCTGTTTCTAACTTTCGTTCAGGGACATTCTCCTCTTTAACCGCCACTGCCTTGTTGGCAAGGACTTGGTGTTTGCCTTCACTACTTGGTTCAAGCATAGCATCGCCGTTACAGATGATAAGGCTGCCACTCTGTTCACCCGGTTCATCTATAAATAGAGTTAAATATCAAGAATGGAAACAAAACCAAAGATATATCATGCCTTTTGGTGTAACAACTGAAATAAAAGGCAGAAACATGCTAAGATATTTAACACAAGATTATCGAATGCATAAATTACATTCAAATGTAATACATATTTGATATATATAACAGTATCGAACTGTCGTGAACTCAGTGCTAATTTTCTTTTGTTGGAAGTGATGATACTCCCATCTGGGCACCCTATGAAAAACCGCGCAGGACTAGAGCACGTTGCAGTTTTGTTTCCAGGCCTGGCCAGGTCATAAAGAAAAAAAGTGGACTGGTAAGTGCTGGAGTCTTTTAAACGTTTTTGAGTCTGCTAACCATTTCAGTACCAGTTGTATTGCTGAATTCTCCCAACTTTTAATTTTTAGTTTGTTTTGTTTGATCAATTCCCAATTTCTCATCAAATGTTTTATTTTGTATGTGTTATGTAAGGAGAAGTTGGGTGTTGATAATCAATTGTAACTGAAAAAGGTAAGGGCAATACTTAAGAGTTTTTTTAAACAATTTTTTTGTTCACATATCACTTGATACTTTTTATGGAGTCACAGTAATTATTTTCGCATAGGTGGACAATCACATTGTAGACCGTAACATTGTTTTAATTGTTCAGAGTTTGGTTTTGTTATGAGAGATGTAACTAACACAGGGTACCAAAGAGGTAGTCGTTTTGAAAATTAAAACAGATTTAAGAAAAAGCATTTATTCTGTATCACTCGCCAAAGGCCTGAATTTTGTTTGCTGTAGCTACACGGAGTCCATGACTATCGATATTTTTATCGCATTTACTCTGTTGTAACTACGGTTGGCGCTGGCGGTCTAGACGGCTTCATCAAGCAACTGCAGCCGTTAGATCGCCACATGAAAATTGTTAAAACAACATAAAACATGCATGTTGGCCACCTTGTGACAATATTTAGGGGGGAAATTAGGGATTTTTTTCCCTAAAAAGTAGGGATTTTTAGGGATACATTGTTAAGAAGTAGGGCTGTTTTAGGGGTTTTAATTAGGAAAGAATGAAGAATTCAACTTACCTTTTTACCACTGTTATTCAAACAGAAAGATACTTGCTCAAATGAAACACTGGTTTATAGTATTAATGACTTTGGCAGGAAAGGGATGATGCACACATCGCGTATTGAAAATGCTTAGCATGAATCCAACATCATTGAAATTTGAAGCCACTGACATCACAATCCACACTGGACAACCACACCAGAAATTAAGAAACTTGCACTTTGACCAGTTAGGGCAAATGAAGAACCCACGCCAAGCACTTTCAATGACATCAGTCGCGCTCAACCATCATAGAAAGGAAAAAAGTAGGGATTTTTAGGGGAAAATTGAAAACAGCTGAAAAGTAGGGTTTTTTGTAGGGCAAGAGAAAATACTTAGGGATTTCTAGGAATTGTAGGGCCACCAACATGCCTGCATAAAACTTAAGTTTTTGGCAAGAGAAACTAGCGTTTTTATTAATGTAAGTTAATTCTTTCGGGGGAACCGTTCGGCATTCAATAAAACAAATTACTTCTTTGTTTAGGGGGACTGAGATACTCAGTTTCTGAATGAAATATCTCTCTACGATATTTCTCTAAAAACATTTTGACCGTGAAATGAATTTTCCAGAGAGCCGAAGTCAAGGTTTTAAAATACGCCACTCGTAGACTTCATATAAACTACACAGTGACATATTTTCCACATCCTCACTATATTGCTGGTAACGATATCGATGACGTTATTCCCTTGTTTCTTCACGTCTTTTTATCTCCTCGCTTCTAGTTTTGAAACATTTATATCTATGTAATAAAAAGAAAATTATACTTTGGCTTGAAAAAATACTACGCGACTGAGCGCGGCGAACAAGTGAAGTGTTTTTTCCACTCGAAGATAAACTTCATCAGTTCAAGCTACCGCGTGATATCCTCCATTTATTGAAAATTAAAATAAAACAACATTACACTTTACCTCCACCGCTACTTTCTTCAACGACACAATTTCCGTTTCCTTCTTTCTCCACGGTTCTAATTTCAACGGAGTCATTGTTTTCATCTTCTCCTTCCTCTTCAACTGATGCACTGATTGTATAGATAACATGCGGTGATTTTTCAGAGACGGGAGGGAAGTGAACTGCTGTATTGGACTTGATTTCTTCGGTTTCATTCAAAATCTTTTTTCGCATGAAAGGAATCAATAGAAAGTATACCAAGATCCCAGTCACGATTGCCAGGCCTAAAGTTAATATAAGAACTCCATACACTGGAATTTTGTTGAATCGCAAGACTGAAAAAAGGAATGTTTTAACAGCTCATCAGATTAATTATTATTAACTTTATAACATAGACGGCAGAATTACTTGTTGATGATTGACTCATGCACCATGAAGGGCTTTTTTCTTTTGTTCAGGGCAAAATTACTTGGCGCTGGTTTGCGAAATAGGTTGTCTTGGAAACAATGAAATCAGGGTTTGTCGAAGTTTATGAAAACGAAGCAGAATCATAATAGACTTAAGGTTTTCTAGTGAAAACGAAAATACTAAAAAAAGTATAAAATATTGGATAAACGTGTTTCAGGGATGGGCAGCATTATGAAAAGTAGAACATCGCCTTTAAGGGTACAGATTGGTTGATCTGATTGGTTTAGAAGAAAGAGCGCGAAAAAGTTTGCCCTTAACAGCAACAACAACAACTTTATTTGTACCCTCCAATTTACATTATAATATAATAATTTAATATAGAAAAACAAAAAACACGGGAAAGCTTACAATAATATTATAGATCGTCAGTATTTATAAGGAGAGGGTGCTGTCTGCCTGAAATAACTACAAAGCTAAACTAGTCCGACAGCCAGGCAATTGATTTGAAATATTTATTGGTAAATTCATAATCAATCGGCAAGACGGAGGTGTACAGCAATATAAAAGTAATGCAAGCAATAAACCAAACAAAATAGGCAGTATAGCTATAAATTAAGTAACAATTATTTAAATATAGAATGCAGATAAGTTTTTCAGAAGCAAGCAGATAGGACAAAACAAGAGATAACTAGAATTTAATATTCACTGATCAATTGATTCTTGATATTCTTTTTGAAACTGGAAAGTTTATTGGTTTGGATAGATTTCCCAAACGAATTCCAAATTTGAGGACCCTTAAACCTAATATGAAATTTCCCGTAATTGAGTAGTGCACTTAAATGTGTGGTTTTTTCTACCAGGCAACCAAGGATTCATCAGGGCGACCAAATTCATGGCTTTGGTTGCCCGAGTTTTAAAAGAGGGGCAAACTGGATTTTTTAAAAATTTTGAGCACTGTAAACGTAGAAATGTTAACTTTATGCAACGACTTCCATTTTCAAATTTGTCGCTCGCTACTAATTTACATGTCTGCTGGAAAATCTTGTTTACTTTACCATTTATGCTGCAATTAAGAAAAATCCTGGAAATTCTTCTAGTTAGCTTTAAAGTTGTGAAAATAAATTTCTTATCGTAGACGTTGAACGACGTGCAACTGAGTATTGGGAACTTTTGTTGATAAATATAAGTATTTCAAAACAAATTAAGAGTCCGTTTCTGTTTTAATATACTGTAGTAAAATGAAGAAAAATAAAACTAAATTAAAATCGCCTTTCATTTACACAGTGGAGTTGTGAGTTCTTCCAATGGCTGAAAAGCTTGTGGATTACACTCGTTCTTTTTTAGGGGCTTTTGGGGTGAAAATCCAAAACAAACTGCCAAATTCAAGAATCTCTCATTACAAATATTATGCATTATTTTTCATATATGTATGGAGCTACCCTTTTTCACTTAACAGAATATTTGACAAATATTCTACTTCCATATTTTCCCGTTGTACAACTCCACAATAGTCACATGCACCTACTAGTGGCTACTTTTTACAGAAAGATAGCTCTGCAATGTGAACTTAACAATTTTGTTACCATAGCAACATAATGGTTCCAAACCTCATATTACTTACTGTGAGACCCTTTGTAAAATACAGAGAATGAGTTCACAAAGATGGCAAAAGCATAAAAGATTGGCAAAGACTTTAAACCACGTTCAAATGCATCTTCACCCTTGAACAAAACAAAAAACAATAACTTTACCTAAACACATAAACACAAACATTTTATTTTCTTATGTTAAAACATTTTATATTTTCGCAACATTGATTTGTTAACGATATCTTTGGGTTTTTGTATCTCTGTGCAGCCATTTAAAATACATAAGAAGTAAAAAACAAGTTTGCAGTGTTCCTATTAACGCACTGCCATGCGTATTCGTCCTTCTTGTGGGACACCCCAATTTCGAAAATGACCCTCCACATTGGGGCACTGGGGTTCAGAAGTAATGGGAACACTAGTTTGGCACATGGGTTTGTTAGTTTAAGTTTTCAATACCCATAATATAGAGTTTCAAATAAGTGAAAGCGGTCAGTACAAATTTAATATGAACACTGAGAATCAAATTGCCTGAAAATTAACAACAAATGGTTAACAATCTGAGGGTGAAATGAGAATGCAGCACTAGCTAGACTCACAAGGTTACTTTCCTGCTCGATTGTGTTGTGCCTCGAACAAAGGGAAAGCAGCCCAGTGAACCCTTCTAAAGCATCTTCCATTGTTTGCTTATAAATTTTACAACTTTTGCTCATATTCTCACCTTGTTCAGAATGAACTTTTGCTCATATTCTCACCTTGTTCAGAACGAACTTTTGCTCATATTCTCACCTTGTTCAGAATGAACTTTTGAATCAGGGCAAAAATAAAAGCGCTGACAACACCAGACATGATTGGTGAAATGACCCATGATGCAGCTGAATGAAAAAAACCAAGCAAAACATAAACAACTTTTAGTTTCAAACTGGACTACAAAATAAAACTATACATCAATGAGGGTATTCCTATGACTATTTATTATTTTAAATAATTGCAACTCAGTTTCTTTCTCATACTTTTACGCTAGTGCTGTATAAACCATTTCATTCCCAATCAGTTATCAACACCCAACTTCTCCTTATATAACACTTATAAAATAAGATCTTTGGTAATGAGAAATGGAGAACTGATCAAACAAAGCAAACTACTAAAGATTAAAAGAAAAATTCTCTCAAGCTTGCTCAACAGAAAGTATGGGAACAAGTTGGGAGAATTCAGCTATAAAAGTAAGACTGAAAGGGTTAAGCTTGGTTTCCATAAAATTGTATCTGTTGTAACTGTCATGTCTGCCATTTGAAAAATAAATATGTTCGACAGTCAATAATCAGTAGCTCCAGTCTGTAATCACTAGCTCCAGTCTATAATCACTTGCTTCAATCTATAATCACAAGCTCAAGTCTATAATGACCAGCTCCAGTCTATAATCACTAGCTCCAGTCTATAATGACCAGCTCCAGTCTATAATCACTAGCTCCAGTCTATAATCACTTGCTTCAATCTATAATCACAAGCTCCAGTCTATAATCACCAGGTCCAGCCTATAATCACTGGCCGGCACTTGAAGAGAATATGAAATTTTGAACACTGATTAATACCAACCGATTAGACCAAAGGTTTTCCATTTCACACCAGCAAGACCATGTGCCACCAGTGCATATCCCATAGTTGCACCAACAATACTGTGGGTTCCAGATACAGGCAGCTTGAAGTATGTTGCAACAATGAGCCATGCTCCTGTTCCAGTAAGTGCACTAAGTGATCCTGCCATGGCCAGTTCTTCTGTTCCATTAAAGGAATTTATATCTATAATGCCTTTTCTGACTGTATCTGGAATTAATATAAGGCAGTTTTTAAGCATTTTTTTGCTTGTGGAATTTAGTATTCTAAAAACTAATGTTTACTAGTATATTTAAATATTTCAAAACTTAGAACTCTAAACACAGCTTAATATAATATAACAATATAGTTGATGTTCGTGGGCGTAAATATGTTTTGGGCCCGACTCAGGCTCATTTTAGCCTGAGCGCAGCAAGGATTAAAATGAGTGCTGAGAAGGGCCCAAAAAATATTTACGCCCAAGAACATTAACTACATTATTATTATTATAACTTTGAAGAGCATTTAGCACAAAAACAAGAACATTTCGCTACTTCAGAAACATTGGCTTAAAGTGGCAGGCTCTAATATATTAGGGCCTGCCAAAATGTCCGTTAGAGCTCGGATAATATGCCACAATGCTCGCCTAAGTTAATATAATATCAAATACAACCAAATATATATATATACCTATCTTTAGCAAGTACATATAATCAAGGTCATTTATCTTAGACAATTACATAAATTATCTACCTGAAAACAATTATGACGGTATTTGTTTAAATATGAGCAATATATTGGTAATCACTGCCACCCATCAGTGATGAGATATTACTAGTTAAATGTTCCACTGATTCAATCCTTATGAAATTACCTTGGTTCATAACTTTATGAGACATGCCATTTTTAGAAAGATTTGTATGGAGTCATTGGAGCATATCTGAGGAAATATCTCGTTGAAAATTTGCACTAACATTCTGATTTTTGACAATCCCACAAGTTCACAAATTTTAATTTTTGTGATGTTACACTTTGCCACTCTATTGTAACTGATGAAAATCTGGAAGGAGATGGGGGGGGGGGGAGGGGAACTAATGAAATTTTTTGAAAGGGATATTGATACTTCTTGGAAATTTCTGTGCAACTCATAAGCTTATTTTATTTGTTTGAATATTTTTATTTGACCTAGCTATAGTATTGTAATTTGAACTTGTAATGGCCACCTGGAGTTTTCTAATATTTCCTAAAAATTAACAGTCAATTGTTAATACAAAGAAGAAAGTGTATCAAATTGAATATAATGCACCATTCAATTGAAGCCCCCACTCCTTGGGTCATGGGGGAATCGAGGGGAAGGTTACGAGATTTTACATGGACCCCAGTTTAAAGGCATCAATATCCCTAACCCCTGAGTCTAGAGTTCAGATCAAATGCCCCTACCCCTGAAAATACCAAAAAAAAAAACTATTTAAACAGAGACATTTTCCAAGTTTACATGTACAAGTACATAGCCTACCCTTCCCCAGGACCCAAGGGGGTGGGAGTTTCATATGACTGGTGCATATAATTGTACACATATTGATTTGTGACTATACTTGGTGTTTAGAATTTTTTAAAAATCACCTTTCAAGGATATGAAATAAATTTTTATTCCATGATTTCAATGGCCACTTAATTTTCAACAGGCTTTCTTTGATTAATGGTATTAATCCTGTCACTTCTATTGTATTCCTTAATTCGGTCACATTTACTTGTACGCCAATCGGCAAACCACGTGACCAGCTTTTTCCCGCCAATCCCGCGTTTGCCCTTGTACGTTTGTCGTTTTGACGTGCAGATTGGTGTTTTGGTGTACATGTCAACGTGATATCTTTCTTTATTTTTCATCAAGTATTCTCAAACAAAGCTCAAAATTTGGAAAATAAATTCTATTTTATTTCTTGCTGCCATGTCGAGGTGAGGTACTCAGGCAGGATTGTTTCCTCCACTCAGCTGCCTCCACTTTCGTTGCTGTTCGACGAGTCTCCACTATCGTGGCTACTGAGTACTCCAAACATTCTTCTTTTGATCTTTAAGTAATATTAGGCGGAAAAACTAGTCAAAACTTTTTAGTGTCTATACATAACAAAGGGGTCCTTTTAGCGAATACTCCACAAACGTGTAGCTTAAACCTATGTAAACATGCGAGTTTCACGGCATTGAAGTGCAAGCTGACGTTTAGCGTTTCGCGAACGCAACGCTTATACTCTTTTAATAATTAAGAACTGAGGACCGTGGCAAAGACAACGGCAGTTGTGAAAAAATATTATTTCTAGTTAGGTTTTTCTGTTTTACATCATCGATAAATTTTCTTTCGATTTTGGTAAGATTTCCGATTAGAAAAAGCTAATAATCATAATGTTTAGCCTCAAAGACAAAGGCAAATAAAGATTGTCAAATTTTGTTCTTTGACGATCACGGTACCACAGAACCCCAAAAGTGAAGTTACCATAGCCTAGCAGTAAGGAAATGGACAGCTTCCTACACTCCGGCGTGCTACTATATATTATATTCAATAATTAAAGCTATTGTTCCTTGTGAATTGAGGTTCCCGTCGCCGTAGCAGTCCCCGTATCTTATGATGGCCGCTAATAAGTAATATTTGGAATGAAACTCAGATTTTTCCGTCAACATTATTGTACTTATCTAACTTCGTAAATGTTTTATATATTTTTAAAGAACAACAAATTTTCAAAAATAAATTACAGATAAGTTGATGATTGTTTTACGCAGATAATTTCCTACGTGGCTAAATATATACACAACTCACCCGATACACGCGCGCCAATCAGAACTGCACCAGCTAGTTCGAAGATGCTTGCGATAATACATGCCTGACGTAAAGTTAGAACCTTTGCACCAACTGAAGTTCCAAATGAATTAGCAACATCGTTAGCTCCGATACCAAAAGCTAGAACAAAAGCAATCAAAAATCCTACGACCACTATCCAGATCAGATCATCGTTCATTGGTTCAATCATGACCGGCTTCAGAGATTAAAAACGGATTTTTTTAGTTCACTTATTTTTTAATCTAATTCGCTGATTTCCAGCTCAAATGATGTTTTCTCCTAGTTAAACAGAGTCACGTATCAGTTCCTGCAGTTTAAAACTGCGACTTTGTGTTGTATATACCAAAACACAGTTGTTTGCATATTGATCACGCTACAACTGAACTCCGTTCGCTATTAGTAGTCCACTAACATTTGGCTTCATTCCAGCATCCAGATGTAACTTTCTCTGGCTGAAAGCGTGACCAAATCGATTATAATCAATTGCACGAAGTGGGTAACGCCAAGTCGATCCGTTTCGGAAATTCGCCTTAGCTTTAGTTGACGAGTCTTTGTGTATGACCACAACAAGTCACGATGAAGAAAACTCGTGTCAGTTTTCAAATGTTTGTTATTCGAACAAATGCTTTGTTCTGACTGTGAGTGGTCTTACGAGCACTGAATTGTGGGATACTATATTTAGTAATAGCTAAGAGCATGCAGAGCTGCCACTGGAAGCTCTCTTTTTAATTAGTTGGAAACAAAATTTTTAAAACCAAAATATCCGTCAGGGTGTGGAAAAACTATTGTAACATACACACATTTATGGTAACATTTTGTTTTGCATATTGAAATGTTTCTTTTTTGACGGTGACAATCTTGTTTTAAAAAACGTTCATATCGAATTTCACAGCCGCTGTTTGTTCACCATGTTTTCCTCGTTTTTCTATTTGAAAACAAACATAAACTAAAATATCTTAGTGTGTTCTTTACGTGTAAAAATCATTTGAACATACATAATTTTATCCTGACATTTTGTTTTGCATATTGAAATATTTTTCTATTTTAAACGACAATCTTGCTTTGAATTACATATCAAGTGTTAACGAACAGGAATTGTCTATCCGAAGTCAAAAGGTCTTTTTGGTATTACATCATAAAATCTTACATAACGGTACTTTGTATCTGTCAGATCAATCGTGACTTTTTGCGCCCCGCGTCTTCGATCGGCTGTCTCGTTGGAAATTTCAGAGTGCGTACACGAGTCGTAATCGATTACTAATGATAATCGGATTATGATGATGAAGTTTAATTATCTTTTCACTCACTGATATACCGCTTTCCCAGTGTGATTTTGGAACGGAGTAATGTTTTGCATTTGGTTTGCTATTTTCAATATCGCCCTCTTAAGCCATTTGTTTTTTGTCAGTCATAGTTTATCTAAGCATCAGAGCACAACGTTTTATGACTATCGGTGAAATAGAGCACGCGTGATGTTGGAAGAGACACGAGAACGTTGTAAAATCACGAGCCGCAGGCAGGTGATTTTACAACGTTTCGAGTGTCTCTCCAAAGATCACAAGTGCTCTATTTCGCCTAAAAGTCATAGAAAGTTGTGCTCTAATGCTTTTATGATATAGCAAAACAAGCGGCAAAACAAGCAAGCGAAAACCATGAGTTATCGTTGTAATAAAGCATAGATTATTACTCATGCAGCACGAGGCCTAATATTAAGAATTCATTGCTTCACATTTATGCAACCTCATATGGTCATCTAAAATAGCTTTGCCGCTACGTGTCATTTGCTTGTGTTGGGGGGGAGGGTGGGGGAAGGGAATTGGCCCTGTTGTCCTCTCCGCGGATCCAATGGTCCGACCGTCTACAAAATATAGAACTGCGCGTATTGTTGGATGTGTCATATATTTGCTTTCGGTCCCACCTCGTTGAGCTGCATTGCTTCTGTAGTTTGAAACGATAGTAAGCCGCAACTTTCTTTTTTCTCTTTCTCGCTTTCTTTCTCGATGTTACGAGTATTTTCAAAACTGCCAAAGACATAATTAGCAATCATTTAAACAACACACCACTGGCAATACGAAACGGGTATTTTTCTGTGAGTCACACCGCGGTAATGAAGAAGTGTGAGAAAGCTCAAATATTAGTTCCTGATGCGGGAAAACAGAGGAATGTTGGAGTCAAGTAGCGCTTTTGACATACACTTCGATTCATGCCATGCACAATGAAATGTTAAAAGTAGTAAATAACTGGAGGCATCCTACATCCAAACTGTTTTACCTGTTCGTAACACTTGAAACATGTTTTAGCGCTATTATAATTTGATAAATTTAGTAAATATGTTTTAGGAAAGTAAAATAGTGATCATGGATCGAAAATCAAAATCTAGTTAATGCATTAGCTACTAAGAAAATGTTTTCACGAAAAGAAAGTATTCGCAATAGTCAAGAATGTTTTTGGTTTTTACCGATTGCAAAAGGGATACCGTTTCATTGCTCAAGGGGATTCGAACTTGTGATGTAAGACTCGTTGTTGGTTTCAAGTAACATTTTTGTTTATCACAGAGAAAAATTTGTTTTCACATTTCTATCAGTAAAATCTTTCTTTTTCAGAGGGAAATAAAATGATATTAGAGTAAAACTGTTACTTATCATGGAGAAATATTTGTTATTGGAGTAAAATTTTTTGTTCAGTCAAGGGGGAAACTTGATAACTTGTATAGTAATTATGTGTTTATAGTTATAGCCAAGTAAAAAGTGATCACAAAGTTGAAACTGATCAGCTCTTTGATGCGTTAACCACCTGGTTCTGTAGAATCAAAACATTATGGCTGAATGTTGTTTAACCGCCGCCTGGTTAGCCCAGTTGGTAAAGCGCCAGTCTGATGTGCTGGAGGTCTCGGCCGGACCACCACTCAGGGTCTTAAAATAACTGAGGAGAAAGTGCTGCCTCATCTGCAAATGGTTAGACTTTCGCGTCTTCTCGGATAAGGACGTTAAACTGTTAGCCCAGGAGTAAGATCCTTGTAAGGGACCTCGCGAGTCCTATTATCTCTACTCCTTGGAACCTCACTAGGTTCCTAAATGTTGTAAAACAAAACAAAACAAAACGAAACAAAACAAAACAACGGTATCTAAAACTGTAATCCCACACATAGAGAGAAGAGTTGTGCACCATTGAAACAGATTGATTACTTGCAATATAATATATATAAGTTTGTTACTTTATTCCTTCGATCTAAAAGCGTGCTAAGGCGTGACTTAATGAGGGCATCGTCATAAGAATAAAAGAGGAATATAATGCGCATTGCACGTTTTTGGACAGCCTGAAGGTTACGAGAAAGATAAAAAGGTAAACTGTTGTGGACGACCGGGCAAGCATACTCAGTTATGGGCCGTATACATGGACGAAAAAATTGAACCAGTTCTTCTGTGCCTAAACCAGAGCGTATAAGCTGTGATAGACAATACAATCGTTTTCTAGTTATCTTAATAACTTCATTGAGATCAGTGAAGCTGGAAATGTGAAGGCCAAGAATTTTAGCATGGGATACAATGTCAATCTGCTATTTGTTATTTAAAGTAGAATTAAAGGTAGTGTTCTTTTTACTAAACTAATGCGCAGTTCCTTGCATTTTTACTCATTGAGCTGGAACTTGTCCTTCTTAGTATAACTGGTTAAAGTGTTGACAGCAATTTGTATGTTACTAGCTTCATTCTTTGAGACCGTTTCTGAGATATAGTGGTATCATCCCCCTATTTCCATAGCTCTGTGTCTGCCGGATTGTCCAGGTCATTGATCATGATGATAAACAACCACGGACCAAGCTTTGTTCCTTGTGGCACCCCTGCAGTTACCACACCCCACTCGGAAAGCAATCTTGGCCAACTTTACACGCTGTCTGCAAAAAGTGAGAAAATCGATTATCCACGACACAGCCGGGCCACTACTGAAAGGGCAAACGAATAAAGTGTCCGGACCACAATGTGATGATCAATTAAATCGAATACCTTCTTAAAGTCGAAAAGGACCACCCTTACAGTGGACCCATTCCCGTCAGTGGAGAAGTTTCAACAGTGTAGCATACTTTTCAGAGCCTCTGTAGTTCAACATATCTATCAACCACGAATTCTTCAGCCAAATTGGAGATCCTAAGGTGTTTGTTCACGTCGTAGACGGAAGACTGCTTGGGAATGGAAACAATATCTGCAAATTTCCACGATTCCGGTAACTTGGCTTCTGACTAAGAGAAGTTGAGAATATCCGTAACAACTGGAGCCAGTAAATCAGTGTTTTCTTTCAACAGCCATGCAGAAATACTATCTGGACCTGAAGCTTTAGCTTTATTTAGCGATAAAAGTTTTTTAAAGACACATGACTTAGTAACTGAGAGTGGATTTGAGTACTGCACATTTGCTGAAACACCAGGGAATTGCGGTGTAAAAGAGTTCATTAGAGCAAGGAAAAAATCATTAATTGTGTTAGCTAATATCGTAGGGCACGATACCGGTCCTGGGAGAATATACCGCTTCAACAATAACTTTGGATCCGTTCGAGTAGTTGATTGTATTCCGCCAATGCTTTAGAAGACATATACAATACTATATTTTTGGTTTTCTGTCGATAATCGCAATAGTCTCCTTCGCTCCCTAAGTTGTCATGCAAGGCTTTTCTCCTTAGGAAAGGAAAAGTTGCTGTTAAGAAAAGACTTGAGTGACAATTCAGGTAGTACATGTTAAAGGCGTAAATTCCATGGGACAAACTCATTCACGTGCAGTAAGGTCCAAATGACCTACTGCGGTTAAAGACACCGCCCCAGCACCACTACTGAGTATGGAACAGGTCAAAGTATCACTAACAAGGACGCGTGAATCCCTTCATGTTATTTTATTGCAATTCAATAAAAATAACTGCGGGGGTGCTTCATTATGTAACCACAACTTCAATTGTTTGAAAACAAACTTGAAATATAAATAAAGCCATCATGGTAAACGTTTTCACCCTTTAGAGCCAATAATTCCAGATGGCTTTTCTTGTTAATTTTTTTTTTATACTTTTCATTTTTATATAGGGGTTTGCGAATGTTCCTTTAAATAGTTTAAGTATCGCAAAAATTTGGTAGAATTTCGTTCACCGTCTCGTAGTGTCGTCTTTTCAGTAGTCACGTGCTACTCGTAGTATCGAAGTCTTGAGTTTTGCTCGTGGTCGTGATGTTCTTGTTCTTGACTGTTATCGGTGTTGACAGATTTTATACCACGCATAGATTCATTCAACTGCCTATATTAGTTTTTATTATTCAACTGAATGCTCTTAAACACATAAACATCTGTATGACTATGACTTTGTAGCAAATCTTACAACTGACTCCGAGGGTCTATTAATGTCTCGTGCTCTCATTTTAAAAGTCTCGCGGGTTTGCAACGTAAGGGGTCAAAATGTCTTGGGCTCGCAATGTAACGGGTCCAAATGTCTCGGGTTTGTAACTTAAGGGATGAAAATGTCTCGGGCTCGCAATGTAACGGGTCAAAATGTCTCGGGTTTGTAACTTAAGGGATGAAAATGTCTCGGGCTCGCAATGTAACGGGTCCAAATGTCTCGGGTTTGTAACTTAAGGGATGAAAATGTCTCGGGCTCACAATGTAACGGGTCAAAATGTCTCGGGTTTGTAACTTAAGGGATGAAAATGTCTCGAGCTCGCAATGTAACGGGTCAAAATGTCTCGTGCTTGTAACGTATAAGTCAAAGTGTCTCGGACTCGCATCGTAAAGGGTCAAAATGTCTTGGATTCGCAAAGTAAGATTCAAGTCTCGTTGTCTCGTAAAGTTTTGCGTTTTTACCGTTTCCTAACCCTTTCATGCTCTTCACTCCCAGGATTTTCACCTCTCTAAAATATATTTGAAAAATTAGGTAGAAAGGTTTTAGAATTGTTCCAACATATAGTAAGTTCTTACTGAGATTGTTGAAAGCTTTATCGATGGCTGACTTAGGATGTAGCAGAAAATCATTTTGTTGCTAACACTTGCGTAACCGATTATTTAGTATTATAATATTGCTACGATATAACGCGCCCTCTGACCTGTCGAAAATGTATGTTTTATAATAGTTTATATAATAACCCAAGATAATCACGGATTTTGATTGGTTTTTGCTTATGATCTATTAGAGGACAGATGCACGATTGACGTCATCAGCCGAAGTAAAAAAATTCAAAATAGCGTTTTGACAGTGGCGTGATTTCCTTAGCCAATCACAATTCGTTGCTGCACCCAGGAACCAATCAGTTTGCATTACATTACAGGTATATTATAATTAACAAATAGATTCCATGTTGCCGTGCGTCTGTTCAGTAATAGATCACAGAAGACGTCAAAATGTGGCGTTTTGACAGTGGCGTGATTTCCTTAGCCAATCACAATTCGTTGCTGCACCCAGGAACCAATCAGTTTGCGCTCTGATTGGTTCAAATCTATGCTTTATTACACCGATAAAGTCATTGTTTTCGCTTGATTGTTTTGCCGCTGGTTTTGCTATATCATAAAAGCTTTAGGGCACAACTTTCTATGACTTTTAGGCGAAATAGAGCACTTGTGATGTTTGGAGAGACACTCGAAACGTAAAATCACTAGCCACTGAGCGGCTCGTGATTTTACAACGTTCTCGTGTCTCTCCCAACATCACGCGTGCTAGTACAATCGTGCTTGTAGCTAACTTGAAGCCACTGTTTTGGGCACTTTGGCTATAACGATAAACTCATGTATTGATGAAAAAACTTAGCTAACTGGAAACCACTATATTGGGTATTAGATGACTATATAAAAGATAAACTCAAGTATAGAAAGTACAATCGTGCTTGTAGCTAACTTGAAGCCACTGTTTTGGGCACTTTGGCTATAACGATAAACTCATGTATTGAT